>PVKC010001536.1:0-49602 GCA_004027635.1 Crocidura indochinensis
GGGATTCGAACCGATGACCTTTTGCATGAAAGGCAAACGCCTTACCTCCATGCTTTGGGCCACACCCGGTGACGCTCAGGGGTTCCTCCTGGCTATGCACTCAGAAGTCACTCCTGGCAGGGTTGGGAGATGGCATGGAGGTAAACTGTTTGCCTTTCATACAAAAGGTCATCATTTGGAATCCCGTTGCCCCATATGGTCCCCTGAGCACTGCTGGGTGTGACCCAGGAAAAAAAAAAAGAAGTCACTCCTGGCTTGGGGGACCATATGGAACCCGGGGGATCGAACCGCAGTCCATCCTAGGCTAGCGCAGGCAAGGCAGGCACCTTACCTCCAGCGCCACCACCCGGCCCCTTATTATTGTGATTGAGGAAGAAAGTAATAATATTATGAACTTATATATAAAATCAGGAATATAATGGGGTCAGAGAGGTGGCGCTAGAGGTAAGGTGTTCGTCTTGCAAGCGATAGCCAAGGAAGGACCGAGTTTCGATCCCCCAGCGTCCCATATGGTCCCCCCAAGTTAGGTGCAATTTCTGATCGCTTAGCTAGGAGTAACCCCTGAGCATCAAACTGGTGTGGGCCAAAAAATACCAAAAACAAACCAAAAAAGGAATATTATGTAATGCTGGTAGCCTGGATAAATAATAACAGTGTGGGAAATTGAAATTAATTTTGAAACAAATGATGTACTTTCATGAATATAAAAAATGAGTTTTTTTTTTACTTAAAATGTGTATAACACATTTTATTTGGCCATCTTTATACTGATGCAATATATCAAAAATTTCAGAGGGATAGTAAGAGGACATTTTTGTAGTGAACATATTTTAATGATTTAATTCCTTGAAAAAAACATTTTTTTGGTTTGTTTTGAGGCCACACACAGAGATGCTCAGGTGTACAAGACAAATGCCCTACCACTTGCGCCACCATTACAGCTCCTCCTGAAATAATTTTACTCTATATCAAGTGGTGATCTAGGAAAAGTTACAACCACTGATGGAGTGATAATACTGATCTATGTATTTGAGATATTCAATTTATAAATTTGCCTACCATTGCCAAATCAAATTAACAATGTCACATATGGCACTCACTCAGAATCATGCTATATCATTTGGCTCCTATAAATCACATTACTAGGCTTTACTGATAGCTCAGAATCATACAGAACTATGCATGAGAACAAAGTTTAATCAATTGAGGAAAGGAAAAATAATCGTACCTAATATTCTGAATAGAATGAGTCTGTTGTAATATTTTTCTCTACTGAGTGCAGTCAATACAGCAATCAGAAAAAAATATCTTTACATAGTAATAAATATCAGTATACAAAATAACTTTTGAATAAAATGAAAAAAGCCTACTTAAAAGATAAAACGGGAGGGCAAAACCATGGATCTTTTGTCTTAAGAAAACAAAACAAGAGCAGCACTTTGGTCTCAATGAAAACAGATTATTTTGAAACTAGTGTATTATATCAAAAAATAGAAAAAAAATTTTTCACAAAAACTCTACATTCTAAATTGAGTATTATGTCAGCAAGCAAGTAGTTCCATGTGTGAAAATGATGAACAGATAGCCAGAAGTACCTCTAATGTACTCTCTTATTAGAAGTCTTTGGAAGAGCAATTTGATGGAAGCCTTTCAACTTTTAGGTCACTAGTTCAAATTCAATGCCAGTTGTTCATGAGCAAAAGTGGGTGGTCATGGTTTATGAAAAATGCCTTGAAGATGTTACCTTCACTCTTCCTAACAGAGTCTGCTACTACAATTTTACCATTTCTTTAGCTTCTAGCAGAAGCACAATAGATGAATAAGATTTTTATTTCAAGTATATTCTAGCTTCGCATTAGAAAAATTGGAGATATGAAAAAGATCAATTTCTTTTCATCTCTAACTGATAGATAGAAGTATTCTCCTGTTATATGTTTCTGAGATATTTTAGGAATTTACTGAAAGGAAACCAAAGCCATTTTACAAGTAAATTTATATCCTAGTATATATAGGTATACAGTATAAAGGTACAAACTGAAGAAATATTGTGATGCAAACCTTATTAGATTAAATCTCACCACACTAAAATGTTATTTTATATACACAAATAAACACTATAATATTATAAATGTATTCTTTAAAGGCAATCATTAGAATATATATTTTTTCAAATTATGTCATTTTTGTGATTTTTCTCCAAAAAATCTTTTATTTTTTGCTTATGTTTTTGGGCCCGTCTGGGCATTTTTTTTTTGCTGATGTCGGAAATACTTTATAAAAAATATTTTGGCTCTGATGTCAGAAATCACTCCTGGCAGGCTTGAGGACCATATGGGATGCCAGGAACCAAACCGTTCTTGTCTGCCACATGCAAGGCAAAAGCCCTACCATTTTGCTATGACTCTGGCCTCAAAAATCTTTAATTTTTGACCCACACTTTTTTTTTATATTCCAATAAAATTTTATTTGTATCTATATACAAATACATTGAAATTCAAATCTCATACAGTTTTCTTGTGCCATAAAATATGGTTGCCTTATATTTTTAAGTATTGAAAAAGGGAAAATTATTCTCTCTTTTTTGGGGGTGTGGGGGACACACCCGGCAGCGCTCAGAGTTACTCCTAGTTCTGTGCTCAGAAATTACTCCTGATACACTCAAGAGACCGTATGAGATGTCTGGGACCAAACCTGGACGGGCTGCATGCAAAGCAAATGCCCTACCCATTGTGCTCTCACCCAACGAGAAAATGATTAACATTGGTCTGTGCAAATGGTTGGTGAACTGACTGTTTTGACCCACAGTTTTAGTGCTAGAACTTGCTCTTTGCTCTAGCAACAGATATTACTCATGACAAGTTTTGGATTAGGCATAAGGGATACTAAAATCAAACTTTGTTCAGTCATATGTGAAGTAAGCACCTTAACTACTGTGCATTATGTTGGACCCGTGTATTTTTTTAAAATTATATGGTCGACAGAAATTTCATTTATTTATTATTTATTATATATGATTTATTATACTATTGATAGTTAAATGCTAATTTCATATATATTTAATTACCATCTTTTTTAATAGGGATGTATAACAAAAGTAAATTATCTCTGGGTAGCCATGAAATGAACCAAATAGATACTAGAGAACCAAATATATAGTATAAAGGTTAAGGTGTTTGCTTTGCATGTGGACACAAATCTGATTCAATCCCAAATATTGTCATCCACACAATACCAAGAAAAAACTTTGAGCACAGAACCAGGAGTGAGTTCTGAACACAGCTGGGCACAACCCTCCTATCCCAATAGCACACAATATATAACAGCATTTCAGACAAATATCTCGCAATTCCAAATAAAATTTTTGGCAGATTCTATAGAGATACAATGAAAAAAAATTTCCGAAATTTTAAGAACTCATTCAACTTAATTTTGGCCCCAGTAATTTAATTATAAAATAGCTGGGTAATTCATGGCAATTATCTGAATAACTCCAGGCTTTGAGCTCTGATACCATTCTCCAAAATGCTGGGAATTGAATCCTCACTGGTTGTATTTAAGGCAAGTATACTGCCCACTACATTTTTTCTCTGGTTTCCTATGCCCCAATTAGTTTCTATGAGGTTTACTTTTATATAAAAAATGGTTTACTATTTTCATTCTTTCCAGATAAAATATATTATGGGAACTTTACATTTACAGAACAAATTTTGAGTGAGAGCTGGTCATTATTTAAATAGAATTAGAGTATAATGTAGCTATGCTCTATGTCACCTCATTTAATAAATGTTCTCAAATCTTCACATGAAAATCTATTTTAACTGTTGTTATCACATTCCTGACCCCTCATGGGGGCAACAATTATCATTCCATAGAATATCATAAGAAAATAATTTTATGCCTATAGACAAATAATATGTCCTGTTTTAATTTTCCTGACTTTTATATAAACTAACATATCCAATTTAAAGCTGTATGATCAGCTGAAGATGAAGGTTTCTATGATCATATGTTCTAAAATAACAATACATAAATAGCAAATGACAAACTACCTTTTCATAAGTAACTCATGTACGATGCATGGATTTGGAATCCTATGAGGAAATGCCAGCTAATCCTGCCATGTTAATATAACTGAACATATTTCAAGATTTTTCAATGGTCTCAATGAAGTTTTTTAGAATTAGAACATCTAACATAATGAGTAAATTTTAAATTATTTTTATCTATAATAATACTGCAGCACAAATTAAATTCTATTGAGTTCAAAGAGTCTAAAATAGAAAACATCAGGCAACTGCAAACTCTGGGTACAAATTAGAAAATATTCAAATGCATGATTCCAGTTCCTTCATTATGTCTTGTAATTATTATAACCAAACCCTGCTGCTAACATTATTCAGATGTGAGAGTCAATAGAATAGATTACCTGGTGGTAGGAATGTTGAACTGTTGAAGGGTGTGGGGGGTTCTGTTTATGACTGAAACCCAACTACAACCATGCTCATAATCATGGTGCTTAAATAAAGATACATTTTTTTAAAAGTACAATAGGTTAACTGTAGAAATTCTGCAACATATTACCCTCACATCTTTTCCAGATGAACTTTCCAATCACTAAAGTGTAAGCACACATATTTATACTCCTGCACACACACAAGCACAGGCACACATCATTAGCCTCCAAGTTTTCACTATATAAACATATATGCACACACAAATAGCATACCTATAATACATTAAGGAGCATACCTGTAGATTTAATAAAACAGCACCAATTCTCATGGCTTCACTAACTTCAAGGCTGTACATCAGTTGTGGGAAGCGAGGAGGGCTTTGGTTATTTGGAGGAAGAACTTCAATATACACAGTACAGATGGAATGCCTGCAGAGAAAGAGAGCAAACAAGATGGGTAAAATCTGTATTAATTAAGTTATATTTAATGAGGGACTCTGTTCTATATTCAGTGGTTAAATTTGCAAAAGAGGACATTTTCTAGTTTTATTTATAGTAACAAAAAAATTCAGAATAAGTGGAAGGGAAAATAAAAGTATCCACTAAAATATTTTTTATAAAATTATCTCAGCAAAAGAAATGCCTCAGGTAGTGATATTTCTTACTTAGACTAAAATTTTTGAATTAAAAAGAAATAAACATACAAATGAAGCTAATAAATTAACTTGCCCTGACTTATTGCTTCGTTTTTTAAATATCTTTCTAAAAGAAAATAGCTTTATGTAAATAACCAGTGTATAAACTTTCCTTGAGGCCCATAACAAAACCGTTAGCTGTATTAGTTCAGTTGCTTACATCAAAAACTTATTGCAAGGTACACCATGAACCATAAATCATCATTAAAAATATTTTCAACAACTACATTTTGAAATATAAGAATAAAATATAAAGCAGAGACTGTGCTACCATTTTATGTGGTCAACCCCAATTCTATCACTGGCATTACCAAGTCTTTTCAGCTCTGCCAGGGGTGGTCCAAAACCAACATTCTCTACCCTCAAAATTGAGTTACAGATATATGTTAGAAGTTAGGGAGATAGTACAGGGGTTAAGTCATTTTGTATATGACCAATTCCAATTCATCCCTGCCACTACCTTGTGTCTTCTCTTAATATTTAATAAGGTATAGCCCCAAGAACGAATGGGCATGACTTTACAAATTCCCTATAAAACATACATGAATATATGTCTACATATGAATGTATGTATTATAGATGTATAGATAATGAAAAGTTTGAAAGTCATTGAAACTTATGTTGATAAGAGAATTTTGAAGAAGTATGAAATGCCCTGTTCTAAGAAAAATATTGTTGCATTATAATTTTTTAGATTTTTCTAAATCATGTTTTTCAAATAGCAAAAACTAGAACACAATGTATCTTTGGGTTTATTTAAAAGCAAAGGTTATTAAAGTGTATTATGAGAACTGTGTATTTTCATTGAGTCTTTTATGTCAAAATATGTTCTTCCTCTCATAGAAACACACTTCCTATGCCTGAATTTCACACTTCAAACTAATATCATTATTTGTTTAAAAGACATCTGATAAATGATAGTAAGGACTGGCATTTTCCTAAAGTAGCCCCATTTTTTTAAATTAAGTGCTACAAATAGAAGTCATAGTCACCCCCAAAATTTCAGACTATGATGTAATGTATTCTTTACATAAAATATGTTATAGAATATACAAATATTAACCATACATGCATATTTGTAGCAACCACTATAAATAAAATATAAAGTTTCTCATGGTAAAATTACTTTGGATTTTTTTATATAACTTTTAAGTATAAAGTATTATAATTCAATGTTTGTATATATCAACACTTTTAAATTTAGCAACCCAAGATATTCCTCAATAAATTGACATTGTTTTCCCTGTAAGAATATGGATACAAAGATTCTTTCAATAAACAACATTTCTGAGTGAAATATTTCTTAGAAAACTAAAATTTCCACCAATGATAATAAACCAAGCCTGGCCTATGTGGGATCTTCAGGGATGCAATAGTTCTTGGCCCCGTAATGCCAGGAATTAACTTGAAAGCACATTTGGGAATACTTAGGGGCTTTCAGGGCTGCATGCAGAGATGCTTAGAAGACCACATGTTGCCTAGGATTAGACCTGGGCTGTACTAACTGCTACTATCTTAGTGCTGATTAACATTTTTTGAACCTCAGCTACACTATTATCCTCCAACCTTCCTTCCTTATCCTAAAACATAATTATACCCAAGTATTAACCTTCAAAATTTGTTCTTCCTGCTTTGTATAGTCATTGAAACTTCTGTTTAGTACTACAAAAACAAGCATGTTATATCATATTCTGTTATAATATATTTTCCAGATTGAATCTTTTTTATCCATAAACATATAAACTACATTTATATTTGTTTTACTTTTTATTTCCCCTTTGATTATTTTCTCATTTAGGTGCATGCATTTACATCTACAGAATTGCAGTAACAACCTATAACCTGGATGAAGTTTGTTTACATGCCACAGAAAAGTTTTTAAAAGGTAAAAGGAAAAAGGCACTAAATCCCGAAGCAAAAGACAGTAGTGAACAACTAGTGCAGTGTAACCTTCTTACGTCCACTTATTCTTTTGCTTTGTATGCTCAATGTCATAATAATAAAATATACACTTATTAATTATGAACTTCCCCATACCCATTCCTAGATGTAAAGTTACTTAGGGAATTTCATGTTATGAGGTTTTACATTTTTTATTTTCATCCATGTGGCATTGCCTTGTAGTGTGGTTTAAACACCGACTTTCATGAGAATTATTAGCATTTAAATTTCTTGCCTTTTTATCCCTGATATCAGCATGATTTGAGAATTGCTTACCTAAAACTAAATTCATAACACAAAAAAGTTTAATATTAACACATAAATTATAAAATCAGTGCTAAAATAAACATTAGCTCTTCAATAGCATCAGTTAAACAATAAAACAGGAAAGTCATAGGATAAGAATATCTTGCTTCAACAGAAAAATTTTATTAATTTAAAAATGCACTATTTTCGATAGGACAATATCCTGTGATGTATGATGATATCGCAGAACTCAGATTATTGTAGAGGAATTCTCTATTAATTTTGTCAACAAATAGCTAAAAGGCATTTGTTTTTGTCCTGCATTTCTACCTGTTTCTAAAATATTATTTATTGTGATTTTAGTTCATAATGCAAAACAGAGAAATTACCTTCTACTTTCTTTCTTGTTCACTGACATTACAGTAGAAAAATATCTTTACTGTTCAATACTCACAGATTCTAAGTTTTCATTTTGTATTTGTAGATAAGAACATATAGGAGCAAAAATTTCATATTTAAAGCCATTAAAGAATTTTAAAAAATTCCCAGGGGGAATTATAGGGATAGAGTTTTAAGATGAAAGAAGATGTATTTAGGTTTACATATCATAAAAACATTACCGATCAACAGGGCACCTGCAGTATAAAAAGTAAGAAATAAGAACTAAAATAAAAAATATGTCTGGCTGAAGAGAAGGGCATTTATTAAGAGAAATGTAGAGTTGAGACTAGGAAGATGAATAGACTAAATAATTTTCTCATTTAATTTAAACATTTGCTTATGGAGATATGTTGATAGTATAAAGGCTAATCAAAAGCACACATATGCTAAGAAGTGTACCATTTATTTATCATATTACTGTGTGTTTGCTTTTATTCTTTCCTCTCTCTATTTCATTGTTAAAGTTAATTTCGACATATAATTAGACATCATTGCATGAGCTGATTTACCTATGTTTATAATGGTAAGAATTAAAAAAATTTGTCCTACATTTATTGCATCCTCAAATTTTGGGTCAGTGGCAGTGGAAACTGGTTTCAATTTTGTCAAAATGAAAATTCTTATATTTTTAATCAATCATAGCATATCATTTAAAAATTAAAAAATTATACATAGACACAATAAAAATAATTTGAGAATAAATTACTTGATCATGTGGTGATTAGATGCAATTTTGTGTTCTGTGAAACAGCTATTGTGTATGTGGTATCATGTATCAATAATGTCATAATTTTTGGTGGGAAATAATTATTTGGGGACTAGAAATATCTAAGAATAGTACTTTTCATAACAGCATTGTGTAAATATATATTATAAATTTTGTATATGAATAGGATAAATAATACCTAAACACATTAACAGGCCTGGAGTCATAGTATTGTGTGTAAGATCCTTTTGTTGCACACCACCAACCTAGATTCAACTTTGGGGTACCATATGTCCTCTGGGTATTGCCAGGAATAGTTTCTGAATGGAGTTACCACTAGGAGTAACCACTGAGCATCAACAGGTGGGCCTCAAAATAAAACAAAAATAAAAAATGCCTTTCTACATCCTCCATCTTTTAATTCTAGTTATAAATAAATAATAATAGGAATATCTTCGCATATATTTTTCTTATTTTGAATTTTTATGATTAATGACACATATTTAAATTTTAGATTAATAATAAATGCATCAAAAGTTTATTCTTATAAACCTTTCTTTGAGAATTACTAAAATTTAAATCTATAAATTGAGGCTGCTAATCTGAAAGTATGATAGACATTTACATATATTTATAAGATGACATTTAATACGATTTTTATGCCACTGTTTCTAGCTAGGTCAATTCATAAAATATGTTCTATTATAAAATGTATTAATAATGTTCTGTTATATAGTTATATTCTGCCCAAAGGAAAATATTAAAAACAAAATCTCATGAGTCTTCACTTCATTTATAAACTCAATTTGAACAAATAATTTTTCTACAGAAAATAGCAAATATCACTGTCCTATAGGGAACATGACATTATCTCAGCAGGCAGAATGGAGCTGTACTGATTTTATTTTCTGCAGGTCCCTTATGATGTTTGACCAAGCAAGCATTATGAAGTGAACTTTTAGTGCATAAATCATTGCTTATATTGAAAATTAAGTGATAAGTCAACTAAATGCTTGATATCACTGAAACCACTATTCTATTCAGATTCTAACAATTGTAATGTTTCCTAGAGTAATATACATTTCTATTCAAGTAAATATAAGCTTCAGGAAAATGATTTCAAATAAAAATTTAGTAAGAGAATAGTGATTACTCCTGAGAGATAGCACAGCAGTAGAGCCTTTGTCTTGCACGAGGCTGACCCAGAAAGGACCTGGGTTAGATCTCCGACATACCATAATTCCCCCTAGACAGGAGAGATTTCTAAGCACATAGCCAGGAGTAACCCTTGAGTGTGACCTGGTGTGGTGCCCAAATCAAAAAGCAAAACAAAACAAAACAGTGATTACAATATTTATTCATTAAATATACAAAATATTTAAAAGCATAGCATCAATAACATATAGATCAGATATGTTATATCAAATCTATTTAGCACACTTTCAATAAAAAGAGTGACTAGTAATATACTTTGATATTTAAATAATGAAAATAAAGTGTACTTTCCCCCGTTATATCTAGACAATTAACAATGATTATTTATCCATTTAAATATATATTTCAGGGGCCTGAGAGATAGAATGGAAGGTAAGGCCTTTGCCTTTCATGCAGAAGGTCATCGGTTCGAATCCCAGCATCCCATATGGTCCCCTGTGCATACCAGAAGCAATTTCTGAGCATGGAGCCAGGAGTAACCTCTGAGCACTGCCGGGTGTGACCCAAAAAGCATACACACACACACACACACACACACACAAAAGGATAAATATATACAATTCAACAACAAAAGAGTGTAGTTATATTTAGATGGTGAGAGGGAAAGAGAAAGAATTATGATGGCTAGCTAAAGTTATGAATCTACAACTTACTTATTGGTTTGAGAGGTGCTTGGTGAATAAGAATTTAATAAGCTCAACTAATTTAATTAATCAGTTCCTTTCACTCTGAGGTTGTAGATATTCAGAAATAAGGATGGTAATGTGAAAGTCACATTATTGGATTTAGAAATTTCTCTCATAAAGGATAATGCCTGGGGGGGAAGAAGAAAGCATGAAGGTAAGGTGTTTGCCTTGCATGCAGAAGGATGGTGGTTCGAATCCCTGCATCCTATATGGTCCCCTGAGCCTGCCAGGAGCGATTTCTGAGCTCTGAACGTAGAGCCAGAGTAACCCCTGAGTGCTGTTGGATGTGACCAAAAACAACAACAACAACAACCAAACAAACAAATAAAAATGTAATGCCTGATTTTTTACCCTACTGTACTCTAAGCGGATTTATCAAATTATATTTTGTTCTTTTTTATAGTAAAACAAAATTGAGCTCAAATATTTTATATTCTCTATAAAATTATAGGAAACATATCTAATATTCCACAGAAACAGCTTTTAATGGTTTCTCATATAAAACCATATTCCTTTAAAGATATATAAACAAAATCAGTTTATTATAAGAAAAATTTGATAGTGAGTAGGGTGTTTGCCTTGCACATAGCTGACCTGAGTTTACTTCAGTCGCCACATATGATCCTCTGAATACCATTAGGAGCAATTCCTGTACATGGAGTCAGGAGTAAGATCTAGGCACTATTAGTGAGGTCATGAAACAGCAAAAAGAGTGTTTATTAAAAGTTGGAGGAAACAGGTAAATTTTAAAAAATAAAGATTACTCTAGAACTATATTTTGGCCTTTCTAGAATTGAGAAAAACTATACTGATGTTCATCAAAGTGAACTGAGACACTGATTAAGGAGAAGTGAGCAAATTAATAGATTTCATGCACTATATATAATGTATTATGTGACTTTCAGTAGTGTACAAATAAAATGACAGAAACAAGATATGGAATTATAGAGAAGTCAGTGAAATCGTGAGTCATCAGAAAAGATTTATGAGAGACTTTTTAATAGAGAAAATATAAATGGAATAAAAATCACAAATAATAAAGCGAAGGTAAAATTCTGAAGGAGGCAGAAGTCAGGTTGAGAAAAGATAAAAATAGTGTTCAAAGATGTTGATATACACTTGAGTCTCTTGAACAGAAACAAGTTAGATATGATGAGTGGAAAGCACAAAGAAATACTGAATCAACATGGAGAATATGTAAGAATGAAAATGTGAGACACCAGAATTACTGGTCCCTCAAGAATTTATTTTGTCTAAGTTTCCCCAATATTAAAATAAAGTATGAAACTGAAAAAAACGAGTTAAAAATTTTGTCACCAGAATAATTCAGAGTATTTCTGTGGGAAAATTTTAATTACAATAATAGCAAAATTCAATTGAAGAGACTCAATTGCAATAGCTTTGAATATTTTTAATAAAATGGGTAGAAATTGTTAGTTTATAAATATTATTTTAAGATGGGGGACAAGTATTCAGTTGCGATTTTTTTTTAATCTATTGGTTTTAGGTCATACTCCTTTGTCTTAGAGATTTCTCTGAATTCTGTGCTTAGGGTCCTGGTGGTGGTTGATGTACATACAATAAGTGATTCTGAGTATAAAACTGATTGGTGTGATCAAATACTAATCCTCTACACTCTCTTTTTGGCCCAAGATTATTTAATTAATTAATTAATCAATCAATTTTTCTCTTGGTCACACCTGGTGATGCTCGCTCAGTGGTTATTCCTTGCTCTTTATTTAGAAATCACTATTGGCAATGCTCAGTTGATGATATGGGATGCCAACGATCAAACACAGGTTGGCAGCATAAAAAAATGCCCTACCCATTGTACTGTACTATCTCTCCTGGCCCTAAAATTATCTTTAGAGTGTGAAAAATGCAAGCAAGAATCATGATTTCTAGACTTTTTGGACAGTAAATGCAGGCTTAGACATGCCATAAACTTGTATAATAAAATCTCTGAGAATATTAACACAATTTATGAATGCCAGGTAGGTAAATCAAAATGATATGTCATTCTTTACATGGCATTGAGAAAAGAGGAGATAGTGATGGAGACAATTATCATCTGAAGATAATAATAAGATAGAGGAAACATATTTTCTAAAGATAGATAAGATGTGCTATAGGAATACAATTAATTAAAGTACACCGTATGCTGTACAATGATTGCTAATAGATAATACATATCTTAATTATAATTCATAAATTTGAATTTATGTTATAAAATGAATAAATACTTGAATAGCAGTTCACAGACTAGAGTTGTGGAAACATTTTAAGTATTTTATACTGTAAGTATTTATACATCAGTCATCTATCAGCAACCTTTTTAGCTATACATTGGAAACAGTTGCTGCTATTTTAAAGTCTCAACACCTTTAAACCAGAAATATCCATTCTTCACATCTTTAAAACCATTGTAATTTTTTCGTTTATTTAATCTTGTCTTTAGTATTCTGTTCCCACAGTTGAACCTACCATAATATGCAGTTTCCGAGATTTCGACCTCTCATTTTTTTCTGCTCTAATTTAGTGTTTACAGGGTCAAAGAATGCCTGCTATGCCTCATAAATTTAATTATGGGTTTAAAGAAGAACGATAAAAATACTTTTTTTGATTCTCACATAAATTACCTTCTCTCTGCAGGAGGAGCATTATCTGCTGCTTGGACCGTGAGCGCATAAGTCCGTCCGACTATCAGTTCCACTCCTGGGGCGATGGTAATAAGTCCTGTTGTTTTATTGATGATGAAGTCTCCCTGAGCCCCAACTAGGATTTCGTATGTGATCTCCCCGTTTGACCCTTCGTCTGCATCTACAGCAGTGAGCTAGAATTGAATTAAAAATCATAGCGTAAGTCCTCTGGGGACTCAACTTTGACTCCCTTGTTTAATTTCCCACCAACAAAAGGGGCTTAATTTCAGAAATACAAGAGGTACATATAATTCTTTTATTTCTTGTGTTTGAAAGCTACTATTTTTGATTACGATACTGAAGCCAATGTAGAACATAAAAACACAACATTGTTTTCTGCTGTGAATGAATGAATTTTTGGGGGGATCTTGAAGGATTTATTTCAACTTAAAGAAATGAAAAGAAAACGCAAACAACAAATCTAATATTCTTATAAAATTACTTGTTTCCTCCTATCGTATTTTCTTTTCTTGACATGTATGCACATAATACTACCCGAAGCCTGGAAACAATGACATAGGTTAGGATTTTTTTTTTCATGGTTCTATCTTCCTTTGACTCTCTCTTACCCCACATAGAAATATTTTTATATGTGTCTCTTAAAGATTTTTTTCTTCTCTTTCTCATTATTTAGTTTACATTAACTTAAAGAGAATTCCTCTATTTGTTTTACAATATCTTATAAAGACTAATGAGGACAATGTATTAATGAGGATTAATGGGACTAGTGAGAATAATGTATTATCGTTTCAAAACCAGGCAAATTATTTATTTTTGATTTTGAGTTATCTAATTGTATAATTACAATAATAAGAATTATACTTTACAAGGAGAAAAAAATGGCTAATCAAAGTAATGCTACATAGAGTCTGTGATAGCAATTTGCATATGTTTTTAAAAAATTGAAGCAAATGATATGTAATAGTTAAAATATTATTTAGATTATATACATAAACAATATTAATTTCATAAATATAATTATTTCCTAAGAAATAAGACTCCTCAACTATCACAAATATATATACACTTAATTAAGGGAAATAAGAAACAAAACCAATATATTCTAGTGGAATGTCATATCTGTTGTTTGCTTATTTTGTTTTGAGACCACACACCCTGCAGTGCACAAGATTTATTCCTGGTTCTGTGATCAGGACCAATCCTGGCATGGATTTACTTCGGAGGTTGGTGGTTGAAAGGCATGTAATCTACCTCCTGTGTTGTCTGTGCAGCCCTTCTAGTGGGAAATCTTTAAACATTTCACAAACATCCACAGAATTTTGTTTTTATCATTCCTGAAATTATTAGCGAAGAAAAGAGTAGTTTCATTCTACATCAAATGAATTTCCAAACGTTAAATTTCAAAGCATGTTAAATTAATTTCAAAACATATTAATTTTTTAAATTTCATGTTAAATAAAAAATAGCACATGACTATAATAAATAATTTGCTAGAAGTTATTTTAGCTATTTTCTATTTATTTATTTATTTGGTTTTTGGGGCCACACCGTTTGATGCTCAGGGGTTCCTCCTGGCTAAACGCTCAGAAATTGCCCCTGGCTTGGGGGACCATATGGGACGCCCGGGGAATCGAACTGCGGTCCTTTCTTGGCTAGCGCTTGTAAGGCAGACACCATACCTGTAGCGCCACCTCTCCGGCCCTTCTTTTTCTTTTTTTCTTTTTTTGATATTTTCTTATGTCCTATGAATCCCTAAACTTTAATTTACTGAAGTTGTTCTATATTTATTACTGACTCCTTTAGTTGACTGCTGAACACTGATATATCCTAGATAAATACTAAATGGCTATGCACATATATCTTTGAAATTTAAATGCATATTCTGAAATGCTGTATTTATTAATGTTATGGTCAAAAATTCCTATTCACTGTAATAATGAAATATAAGCATCATGCTTAAGGGGTTAAGAAGTTTCCATTAAATTTTTTTGTATTATTTTACACTATTTTTTAAATTTTATGCTGTTATTAGTATAATTATGTGCAAGAAATTACAGCAACAAAAAGAATTGAAATCACAAAAAAGGAAATGTGAAAGATTGGCATTGATTCAAATAAGTCTAATTTTGGCTATTTGTGGGTGGGCAGATGTGGTTGCTAGAAGGAAAGGCAATTCATGAAATGATTCTGAGAATGACAGTCCTAAAGGCAAAAGAGAAAATAACTGTTTGCAGAAAGAATCCAAATGAATGATGTATATTTATGGAAAACTATTCAAGCCAGATAAACTCATTTTCTCTTTGTGTGAGGATAAAATTATCAACTTAGAGCATGGGGGAAGCATAGAAACTATCACTTTTTATTATAGTGAATCACTTAACAAAATGTCTGAGGAAATCTTAATTAAAAATTACCCCAAATCAGATTCAATATTAACATTCTTCCTGGGACTTAAATTGGCTAATGGAATTTAATGATAAATGGCAATGCATCAGGTTAAGACATACTTATGAGCATGCCTCAGGAATGCAGGTATTATGATTGCTCTTATTTGACATTTTCATAAGTGATATTGAAGGGAGAATAAGCTGGATGATAATTAAATTGAAGAGGGCACCCATCTGGGAGGTGCCTTAAATACCAAGAAATACTGCAAAGCACAAGGGATTGAAATTCCCCAAAATAACAAAGCCTTTCAACTACAGATAAACTAATATTTTCAGGGAATAAAAGTAGTACCACAGAAAGCATTAGTATATAGGATTTTTAGCAAATAAGTCCAAAGTATGTTACAAAGTATACAAAGTATTTTAGTTTATTTGAGCAGCTTTATAATATTTTTGTACTATGTAATAAAATATTAAGAGAAGAATTAACATATGGTGTTAAGTCCATATACAAATATATATTTGGTTTGGGTTACACCCGGCAGTGCTCAGAGGTTACTCCTGGCTCTATTCTCAGAAATCACTCCTGGTAGACTTGGAGGACCATATGGAATGCCGGGATTCGAACCATCGCTCATCTGCATGCAAGGCAAATGTCTTACCTCCATGCTATCTCTCTGCTCCCAAATATATTTGTAAGAAATTATAACAACAAAGCTAAAATCTAAACTATGAAAATAAGAAATGGTTATAATGATTATGGCATCAATAAATTTTTGAGGATGTAAATTTGGGTAGAGGTGATTTAAAAGAAATGAAATTGTGATTAGTAGTAATGGAAAAACCGAAAATAAAAATGAAGCATATTTCTAATTTACAAAGGGGAGGGGATCTTATCCTAAATATAAAGGCAATAGATGAAGGACTGAGATATGTTAAAAATAAATCTAAGATTTGCTTTCATAGGATCAGGTGAAAATAAACTAGTTATAAATTTTAAGTTTTACTTATATCTTATGGTATTTAAGCATTAAAATACTTCAAGATTTTTATTTTTATAATGAATGACTCTTCTTTTTAAAGTTATAATATTATCTCCCTCAATTTTTCCTCTCAGTACTCTAAGTATAGATTCCTTACATGCTAAGACACTTATTACTTCCACAGAAGGAAAAATATATAGCATTTTGATTTGCCTCTTTATTCCTTTTCTAATTCTGTTTGCATTGCATTTCTTTCCTTAATCTCTCTTCCTGTGTCTGAAAAATGTGACTTGTGGGGCCTGCGAGGTGGCGCTAGAGGTAAGGTGTCTGCCTTGCAAGCGCTAACCAAGGAAGGACCGCGGTTCGATTCCCCGGGCGTCCCATATGGTCCCCTCAAGCCAGGGGTAATTTCTGAGCACTTAGCCAGGAGTAACCCCTGAGCATCAAATGGGTGTGGCCCAAAACAAACAAACAAGCAAAAACAAACAAAAAATGAAACATATGACTTGTAATAGGACAAAACTTTATAAATACAAATTGAAGCAATGATAGAAAAAAAGCAGCCACAATTGATAGAAAAATGTTTCAATATGAGTTTAAATATTGTATCACATATGAGAAAATATATATTTATTATAAATGCATTAAGGCTAAACTTATAAATAAGAAGTTTTGATAAATATTTTTAGACCTGTGTCCTTATATCTAGCAAGACTAAATGCTTTATTTTCTTCTACAGTACTTCGATCACATAAATCCACAAAAGTCAGCTAGAGAAAGCACACTCAGAATGAACTCCCACAATAAATGAAATATACCTCAATCTCTTGCAAGTCAAATACTTAGGATAAATATGTTATCCTTTAATTTAATTCACATAATATATCTTAGTGGCAACAATATTTATGGTAAATTAATCAGAGTGGTTCTGAATTACTAAAAGTATTTGAAGACTTGGGCATTAGACTTGGATTTTTTTTAATGAAGTAAAGATCCTTTTCAGACTTATTGAATCTAATGTAAAAATTAGGAAGAATTCATTTTTAGTAAGTTGACAACAATTTGTAGTCTTCCTATTGAAATGCTGGGGTGATATATGTGTGTAGCTTACAAAAAAGGCATCAGAATTTAAACACTTTGAAAAGGCTGTATAAAATTTAATCAGGAATGATGACATAATGAAGTGTGATGCTTTTTAGAAAACTATAGGTGGCTTTGCTGGAGAGTGATAAAGAGTTTATTTTGAGAACTATGATCAGTCTAACTAAAGCAAGATATAATTTGCAAATATAGTTATTAGCAGTAAGTCCATAATGTCACAAAGGAAAATAGGATTGCTTACAGTTTCTATTATTATTTGCTTTGTTTGGGGACCTCATGTGAAAGTGCTGAAAGCTTCTCCTTGGTTCTGAGTGATGGCATCATGTCTGACCATGCTTCATAGATCATATGTGATCCAGATTTTGAAATGGGTCAGCTGCTGTTCAAACAAGCATCTGGGGCCGGGTGGTGGCGCTGGAGGTAAGGTGCCTGCCTGTGCTAACCTAGGACGGACCGTGGTTCGATCTCCCGGTTTCCCATATGGTCCCCCAAGCCAGGAGCAACTTCTGAGCGCATACCCAGGAGTAACCCCTGAGCGTCACCAGGTGTGGCCCAAAAACAAAAACAAAACAAAACAAAAAAGACAAGCATCTTACTCCATATGCTATCTTCAGTCCGATATAATCAATTTTTAATAAATAATTCCATACATTTAAAAAAGAAATGTTTATTTATTGCATTTATTATATGTATGCTTTTTTCCATAATTCTTATGAAGAAATTAAAAGTCACAAATTTGTAGTTCCAAGACTTTATCGTTTTTGTTGCATTAACAAATATTTACAAGTAATAGTTTTTATAAGATGATATGTATAAGTCAAATTTAAATTTTCTTTTAAATATTATACAAACATATAATATGAATGTTTAATTTCTATTAAATATTTTATTGGCATATCTTGTATTTTGAATATATTCTTTAGCCATGAAAGATTTTTTACTTTCTGCAGTCCTGGAGTTGAATCAGGCTACACAAATACACAAGTTTCTAGAGCACTGACCTCCATCTCCAGCTGATCATACATGATATTATATATTCATATATTTGTATTGTTGATACACAGTGTTGGCAATAATGGTCATATTGCCAAATAAAATATTAATTATTGCAGGTTATCCATGTGTTGAGTCACTTATTTTTTATGAAATAGAAAAATTGGATTTCTAAATATGACAAATGACATATAAGAAATTGGGAAATTTAAAGCTAATAGTTGTAATTATAAGATTTCTAATATGTAATCAAGGACAAGATTGCTATTCAACAATAGGTATGGCGTTCGTCTTGCATGCAGCTGGCCTGGGTTCCGTCTCTGGCATCCCACATGGTCCTATGAGCGTTGCCAGAAGTAATTCCTAAATACAGAGCCAGGAAAACCCCTGAGCATCATTGACATCCATAAACAACAAAAATGAAATCATTATCAATGAAATTCAACATTAGCAAAAGAATATTTAGAATACCTTTTCCTTCATTGTTTTCAAAAACTTACTGAATACACAGAGCAACAGAATTGTAATTTATCAGCTATTTTTTTTTTTAAGCAAAACAGTGTTCTGTAATAGGTTTTAATTCAGTCTTGATAACTGCCCTTGCATATGTGGGCCTAGGTTTTGGATATTGTCACTACAAAATGAATATATGAATGGGGGTAGAACATTAGTACATCAGTCAGGCAGGTTGTTTGCCTTACATATTTTTCACCTGTTAAAAGGTATCAGAAATCTCTCAAAACATATGTTTGCTAATGAATTTTCAGAGGAAATACTAACTCCTTACTGAATGACCTACGTTCTATTTTTAAACATATTTTTAATATCCCTACTTTTATATATACTAGGTATTGCATAAATAACTATAACAAAACCTGTAGGAAAATCATCTGAAACTCCTAGTAACCTAGAATGAGATAAGGAGGGTAGGTTATTTTGAAGATAGCAGAGATTACAAAAATAACAGATTTACGCTAAGCTATTTGTTTTTTGTTTTTGTTTGTTTTTGGTTTTATTTTGGGGGGCCACGCCCATTTGATGCTTAGGGATAACTCCTGGCTAAGCGCTCAGAAATTGCCCCTGGCTTGTGGGGACCATATGGGACGCTAGGGGATCGAATCGCAGTCCTTCCTTGGCTAGTGCTTGCAAGGCAGACACTTACCTCTAGCGCTACCTCGGCAGCCCCTGTTTGTTTATTTATTTATTTATTTTGGGTCACACCTGGCAGTGCTCAAGGTTTATTCCTGGCTCATGCTCAGAAGGTTACTCCTGGTTCTTATGTTCAGAAATCGCTCCTGGCAGGCTCAGGGGACCGGGATTTGAACCACCTTCCCTCTGCATGTAAGGCAAATGCTTTATCCCCATGCTATCTCTCCGGCCCCGAAGCTATTTGTATAATAATTATGTTGTCCTGATATTCTTCATTAAAGTTAAATAAACTTGGTACTAGAGAGACTTATTGATTCTTTCAATATTGGAACCAGTCTCAATGCCAAATTTCAGGTCAACAAATTTTACATTAAATTTAATTTAATCATTTATGGAGTTAGGACTTCTAGAATCATAATGTGACTCAATGCTTAGACGTTTAAATACATAATGACATGCATATATATGTGTACATATATATGTTTTATTTGTCATGGCTTTGATTAATATAATATGACACATTGCTCAATAGATACTTTTTGGCAAATCCATTTTAGTTGCATAATGCAGGGTAAAATATCAATACTATTAAGATACCAGTGCGTTAACATTTTTCTAGGTCATTGAGATTATGGTGTTAGAGATGCATCTTATATGTGATCGTATGCATTATAAGTCAAATAATATAATTGCTGTGACTATTTGAAAAATATCTGTATATTTCTTGAGAATTATATTTTTCTGTGGAATTATTAAAATCCTCCTACTGTTAACAGAATATATTATTCACATAAAGAGATTGGAAACTGGAAGCTAGTGTCTCAATGATTTTGCATTGTGCTATGTTTAACTTTTTTCATTATATCAAATGATATTTCCTTAGAGTAACTTCCATTAGTTACCATAGATCTTAAACCACGTACTTACTTAAGGACCTAACATTAAATATTTAATTAGTTAAACTAAAAATTATTCATAATCTAAATTACTTTCGCATGCATGATATTTACTCTTCAATTGGTATATTAAGTCAGACCTTAAACTATACTGAAAACTAGACTCTGAAATATGCTGCATGCTTGATACAGACTACATGATTGCTGTAAGTTTGTGGGTGACAGTACCTTTAAAGGAAGTAATGTTAGAGAATAATAAAGTGGCATTATGAAAGTACAGAAAAGCCTCTAATGACAAGTGCATTGGAAGAATAAGTTAATGCCTATATGACTGAGTGAAAGAAGCATGGCTTTTTTTTTTTTTACCATTTAATTCTTTTTCTCTCCAGTGCCAGTCAAATTGTTGTCCTCATTCCTCGTGATATTATCATGCCATTTACTATTCCAGTTCATCTCGAATAATATCCCTTCCACCTGTATTTTTGAGTACTAAAAATCCCTATAGGCTCATGAAGTTCTAATCAGCAAGAAATCCTCTCACACTACTAATGTCTCAATCTCCCTGATTTTACTCTCTTTTCACAGACCCTCAGCAACTCTTAGTAAAATCTATTACTACAATAATGTGTGTGGTATTTCCTGATTTTTTTAATTGAATGAAGATTATATCTTAGCCAATATACGACACTAGTAGATTTTCTTATTCACTTTGTGACTTTTCAGATCACTAGAGAATTAATTCTTAAAACTTTAAATATTATTTTTGTCCCTAAAGCACATAAAACTATGCATATATAATGCACACAGGCATGTACACACATTAAGATTTGGCTAGTGATAATTTTGTTTATTTGTGATGCCAAAGTGAATCATAAAGATTTTTACTGACTTCCTCCAAAGCAGTACATAGGGGATAACAGAAAACCTCTGGTGGTTTAACTCCAGTCTTTAATTATATAAAGTTGCTCTGGTGTTACAGATTTGTTTAAATAAATTAAATGTTTATTTTAACATTTACGTATTTATCTAAATAACTAAATTAATTAAATAATATATATTATATGTTCACTTTGTACCAGGTGCTTTAGAAGATATAAAATATGCTATATAATGAACAAATGAATATAATAAATAAAAAAGCCAAACAATATCTTTTTAAAAATCTATTTCAGTTTGTGACCAATGAAAATAATTAATTGTATAACTAATTTTTGAAATATTCCACAAAGGAAAAACCAGGATGCTCTTAAAGGAGAAAGGGAGAGCAATTTAGCAAAAAAAAATAAGGATGCTTTTAGGAAGTTATATGTAAAGTGAAATCTAAATAATGAAATACATGAATAGAAGTTATCTAGTTAAATTGTAAGCATTATGATAAAGAAAAGAAATATTGATTAATACCTTTGGAGAATATACTGATTAATAAGAATATCACAATTTTTTTCTTACAAGGGGAGAATAAGTCTAGAAATTATTGGTTTGATTAAAAAAATTGGCCTCTGTTGAATAAAGTAAATAATTGAGTATATATGTTGGACATTTTCAGGAAAAGGGATATTGTATTGATTGACAAAAATTTTCTGTAGAAATAAATTTAAGAACTCCTTTTTAGATAATAACTTTTATGATAAATTTTTAATATAAATCTTTATGTAATCACCATGATTATAAGCATGTTTGTAGTTGGTTTTCAGTCATAAACAGAATACCTCCCACTTCACCAGTGCAACATTTTCACCACCAATGCACCCCTCCCCTGCCTACTCTTAAAAAATATTGTGAAAAAACTTTTCAATTTTAGAAACAGTATAATGAATTGGCGAGTTTTGTGGTGTTGTTTTAGTGTTAGTTTGGGCTTCATACACAGTATTTTTCAAGTCTTAATCCTGATTCTGTGCTTAGTGCTTTGGGGGCATAACTGATTCCAGATATCAAGGTAAGAAAAACTGTCAGCGATTTTTTAGTCAATCTTACAAGTAAAATAAAATAGATCTATTGATTTTGTGTTGAAAAACCCTGAGATTTCCTGACACTCCCCTATTGCTAACAAATGATTAATATACTGAAAGGTAAAGGAATGTATATTTGGAAGTTTTTTTGTGTAATAATATATTTCTTAAAGTGAAATTTTACATCTAACATATATAGTCAAAAAAAACTAGTTTAATCTTAGCAAAATAAAATGTAGATATCACCAGAACCCCAAATTCATCTAAAACACTCAAGAGTATTATGCTCTTAATGTCTCCACCCATGTTTTGCATTGTCTCACCCTGAAACATCTCAGCTGAGTTTAGAATATACCTTTTATTGTACTGCTAGGATGTCAGGGATAAGCATATGTTCCATCTAAGACAAATACTTTGTCTCTTTAAATGATTAATTTAATGTAAATTTTTTTTCTCTATTGAAAATAGCCCACCTGTTCCAATTGAATATAAATAGGAACATATCCTGGGGAAAAGTGGAAAGTAGCTAAACATAATTATCTCTGTTATGGTTTTTCCCTCTGGGCATTGCTCAGATTAAACTGAAAAATGAAGATTTTTTTTTCCTTTCTCTAAATAGCTGTAATTATTTTATTTTAGTTAACAATAGGGTTGTCAATCAGTCTATTGAGGCACTCTGTGTCAACATATAGTCAAAGAAAGGGAATTATAATAAAAAATACTTTTAGAAAAAGAGCAGTATCAAACACTTGTTAATTGTTTTTATAGTTGCAGAAAAAAGGAGGTTAGAAATGAGATTGACTAGGGCCTTTACCCTGAAAACTGTGTAACTTCATGGAGGGGGTCCTTCACAATATATAGGCTTTCAAATGTGACAATATATGATCAGTTAAGACTGAATTTTTTGTTTATTTCTATATTAGAAGATAATGCATTAGTCAACATCTTAGAATATGTTCAAAGTGTTTGTCAAGTATCTACGTCTCAGTAGAAAACATAAGCAATAAGGGAAACGTGAGGGGGAAGAAAGAGAAGAACAAAAAGTAAAATAAGAAAAATGACCGAAAATCTTAGGCACTGGTGGTGTTTATGCACTGGTAAGAGTACATCAAAACCAAAAATGTTAATATGTTTATAATAACTTTGTCTAAACTAAAATGGAACAAAATCTTAACTGGGGCCGAGAGATCAGGAAGTAAAAAGTAAACTACTTATCTTTGTCTATGTGACTGGTCCTTGCCTAAATCCTTGGCTTCACATATGGTCCTCCAGGATTTCCTGGGATCACTTATGATCAATGAACCAGAGTAATAACTCATGAGTACTATAAGATATGGTCCAAAACTCACAACATCCCCCAAACTAAAAATAAAAAAAATTACATTCCCTTCTCAAACCCAACCTATTATGCCAGCTAAGTGCTCAGATAACCAAAGGTATTTATCTTAAAGTGACAGAAGCATAAAGGCAATGATTTAAAAAAATATGAATGGACATAGATGAAATAGAAGAGCTCTACATTTTAACTTGCAAAGATTATTAGTACAAAATTAATTAAAAATAAGTAAACTTGAAAAAAAAATCCAACTCAGCAGAGATGTAAAACAAATATCACAGAAGCTTTTTTAAATATATAGATGGATAAATGCCTAATTTATACACTTAGGAAGACTTTCATTATCTTTATGTTTAATGTGATTTGGGAGGTACTGTGGTAGATATTGGAAAAAAATAGTTACATCTTAGGAGAGAGTTATACACATTGTCAGAACAATTTGTACTTGAGCAAAACAAAGTTTATAAAAGTAAAAATCATAATGAAAGAGTGTGAAAAATCTAAGAAACTAAGTATAAGAAGGTTTATGAAAAAAGTACCTTAAGGTAGAAGACAAATATTTTAGTATCATCAATGAATGTGATAAAATGTTAGAGGATGAAATCTGAAAGAACAGTAGTAACATATATACCATACCCGAAATAGTCTTGAATAAATTAAGAATTAGATGGTAGATATTTCAACAAAAAAACCCCAAAAATTTATGAGTAGAAGAGCCTAAAGTATTATGAATTCAATAACCATAACTGAATGTCTGATCATTTAACAGATCTGCCATTAATAGAGACTCTCCCTCTAACTTCAATACATGATCAACAATAGAGACATCTTGAATGAAGCTGCTCAAAGAATGAACCATAAATGTACATTGCCTCAGAGAACAGCGAGAGCAGCAAGTCCAGCTGCGCTAGACTTCTAGATACCACCTCTTATGTAGGAACAGGAGAAGCTCCTGCATCCAAGAAAAATATATAATCTCAACAAAAAGAAAATTAGGGCATTTTGGTCTTTTTCACTCCTCTGAATAAAGGCCTCTTCCACCTTTGTGAGTTGCCTAAGCTTTAATAATTTCTCTATTACTTTTCTATATGTGACTGATCTTCTTCCATTTCATACAGTGCTCAGAAATTTCTGAAATTCCACTGCCTTTACCCAATTTTTTATCCAAAAAATATAAAAATTGGAAAGCCCAGTAGAAGGTGAGCATATCTTGTCAATGTCCTTATAGTAGTGTAATGTGGGTAAAAGTCACATTACAAATCTCTCAGATTCAGAAATTTATGTAGTAGTCTTAAATATTTATGTTAATGAAATAAATAACTGACGAGGAATAATTGCCAGATTATGTCAATAAATCCAAGTACCTTTATTTTCTTTTAGACACTTGTATTGAAACAGATTAATTAAGAGAGTGGAATAATTGCATAGTATTTTTATCAGGAATTAGAGTTTTGGTTTATTTTGTTTTGTTTTGTTTTGTTTTTGGGTCATACCCAAGTATACTCGGGTGAATTCTGGCTCTGCACTCAGAAATACTCCTGGCAGTCTCAGGGACCATATGGAATGCCTGGGATCAAATCTAGGTCAGCTGCACATAAGGTAAATGCCCTACTCCTTCTATTTCTACCAAGACCTGACAATATTTTATATAGACCAAAGGGGGAATAATTAAAGGGAGGAGTAGAAAGCTGTAGTTGGAACTATTGTAGTATAAAAGGACATTGAATAATTAGTGGAGCACATGTTAAATTTATTGAAGGACTAAACTTTAAAACAGTAGATTTTGAATGAGAAAAGTTTACTTATGGTGTTGAAGGGTGAGGACTAAATATTTAGCTAATCAACCTGCTTCTTATAGAAAAGAACAGTGTCACAAAATATAATCAAAATAAAATAATTGAAAAAATTATTTACTATAGCTTTACAACATTGAATGATATGATCTAATTATACTAAAACAATCTGTATCCTAAATTTTTTGGAGAATGCTCATTATTATATTTATTTGTAATTGAATTATTATATACATTATAAAAATTATGTATTAGTTTTACATAGAAATTTAGGTTTGATGAGTGTTAAATATAGTATAAGAACCTAGTTTATGACTCTTAAAATGTTATTTGCAGAAAGACCCAATTACAAAATGATATTTTTTATGGTTAATTCTGTGTTTGTCTGAGATAAAGTGGCACACTGATATTTTTGAATAGCCTGCAGCACCTGTTCTAACTTGAAAACATATTTAGTTAATTTTAAACTCTGTAAGTCCAATTAGAATTCTGTGGTTAAATAAAGTATATCACAAGATAGCTCAAAGGGATTACACTGAAATTTCTTTTGCTTTTGGAATTATTCTATAATCAGTGAGGGGCATAGGCAAGAGTGAGAACCAAGACTCAAAATTGTCTTGGCCTAACTTTCTCAATGTACTTTTAGTGTGTGATTAAACTTCTCTAATTTTCTTAAATAATTAGGAATGCCAAAAGAGGTGGAGCTTCTCCTTTTTAAAGCAGAACTTTATAGTGACCTGGGCAGGCTAAATCTAGAAACTGTTATGACTGAAATAATACTTCAGATGCTATTAGGATCTGGAATCAGAAGAAAAGTCTGCACAACTGGAATAAAGTTGAACAAAACTTTAACCCATCTCGTAACAGCCCCCAAACTAACCTGGTCAGGGTTTTCTCTCAAAAAAAGATAGACCCTGTCCACGGTCTTGAAGAGTTATAGGTAAGAGATATTGGGTGGTTCTAGATTTATGATGATCTTTAAAATGATTATCTATTGTCTACCTTCCAGCTGCTCCCTTGAGTTCTTCCCTGATGGGCTACCTGGTATGTCCAGGTAGTTGGGACTGTGTTAATGGAAATAGGCTTTAGGAAATCCAGCATGTGGCTTACACCATGGGTCTTTACAAAATTGCATCTTTTCTTGTTCAGAACCTAAGGGAAGCCTATGTGGTCTTTACAAAATGGCTTCCCACCTTATTCAGAAACCTAAACCCCATAATGATTCTTGGCTCCTTCAGTGTGACTGGGTATTGAATGTCCTCTGCTACAAGGTTACTAAAACACCTGATAGACAGAATCCTTATAGAAATATTTGTTGTGAGGGAATCTCATAGAATAATCTTTCTGGTAATTTTCCTTGAGGCTGAAAGCTTCATCACCACATCAGAGATAAGGAAGGAAAGCACGATGAGGAGAGCCATCCCACACATGCTCGGGATATAGTGATTTGGAGTTGACACCAGGCCATCCTTCTTCCCTCTTAAAGTACTCTAGCTAAAGTAGTTAATACCTAGCAACAGTGCTGTTCCAGAGGCATTTCTCAGGGTTTAATGTTTTTAAAAGTTGACAAAAATTACACTCTTTTCTCAGCACCAAGAAGTTAAAGAAGACAAACTTTCATCTTGAAGATACAAGGAGAAATCTTGAGGGGGCGTAGTTGGCAGGATGTTAGGTCTGCTAATAAGATTTTGGGAAAAAAAATTAAGAAGAAATTGTCTAGCCCTGAAGTAGTTTAAGTGCATGAAGATCACGTCTCTTAGAGATATAAAACCTGAGCTCCTTGGACTGGAGAAATTGAGACAAGACCTAGATGCTGAAATGCAAGGCACCCCTTAGAGAAAGTGGACTTATCAGAGAAAGAGAACCTTCAGAAGAATCAGCTGTAAATTTCTACTTATTTAAAAATCTACTCCTTTTATTTCTAGATCTCTGGAAATATTTTTAGTGGCTTTAACTATCACTAGAAACAATATAAAGTATTAATTATGATGCTTCCATTAATGTTATTTAAATTACAATGATATGATTATAAAACATGCAGTTGTCTATCTTCATAATCTGCAGAGTTCAGGGAATACATTTGAAGTACATCATCTTAAAGGCATGGCAAGATCTGCTTTGTAAGGTATGCATAAGGGAAATTAACTTTTGTAGGCAGTAAATGCCAGAAATAAGCTACTGATTCTCTGAGGCAGGAAAAATTTTAGATGCTATTCCACAACATAATTGCTATTGATTTCTTAGTTACATTTTCCAATTCCCTAATGAAAGATTTTCTACTTAATCTTACTTTTATTTCCAATTATGTCATTATAGAGATGAGAATAAGGTCTAATTAAATAACAAGATGACAATAATTGACATTTATTTATCTTTATAAAAGATACATTTTATCCCAATGAAAGAGTGGAAGAGTGCCTCAGTGAAAAATATATAGTTCTTTTGTCCATCAATTGACTAGAATGAAATTCCAATACAATTATATGTTCTTATCTAAACCTACTTATAAGTAGTTCTTCATTTTCTTTATCTAATATCTATTAAGCATCTAATAGTTTGATTGTCTAGTATATTTACAGGAGCTTTGTACTTAAATGCCAGGATAATTACTAAAATGTTTTGACCTTAAAACACATGAGTAAAAGTGAATTTCATAAATATGAAAAATATCATTAACCAGATCTGAATAAAATGTGCTGTACCAGTTTAGAATTTTCTGTTGGTTATGAAGACATCCAATAGATTAATATTTTAGCTACGGTGTTGATAGTCTGAGGAAAGGGGCAAACATGCTGATTTTAGGACTCTTAATTAATTTTTCATTATCAGAGTGCTGGCACATTCAAAGAATTCTTTGACAGTGAGTGTCCAGAGTATTCAATGTCGTCTTTCCACTGGAAGAGGGTAATCAAGGGACATTTAGCATTAACTTCCACTTCCATACACATCCCTTTCTGAGATCAAAAGTCCATTTAGGATTGATATCATCAGTGAGACATTTCCTTTTTAACTTTTGCCTTTCTACCCATCTGGAATGAACCGGAACAATAAATTGTGTATGTTGAGTGAGCAAAGCTTAAAGGAGGTATGTTCTGGAAGTTTCTTAATCAGAGTAATAATGGGGCAAAATACTTCCAAAAAGGAGGAGGAGTCTGTTTAACTCTTAAGGAGTACATTCAATTCCTAAGGAGAACATTCATTTACTTCAGGAGTAAAAATTTCAAAGGAAACCTTTCAGCAACTCCTCCAGTCTATCATATAGCACTGTCATCTTCTGCCTTTGAAAGGGTTCTTTGATTTGAGGTAATGGAAGAAAGTTGTGTAGGAATTGAAAGTCCTAACTTTCAAACAAGTCCCTAACAAGGAGCATCTCTATGAATATCCTGTGGTCCCTTTGCACTCACATTATTTAGTTTTACATCCATCCCAATCAGAAGGGAGAGAGTGAAATTCCAAAATTGGAATTCTTTTTTTTTTGTTTTTGTTTTTGGGTCACACCCAGCAGCACTTAGGAGTTACTCCTGGCTCTGTGCTCAGAAATCGCTCCTGGCAGGCATGAGGGAACATATAGGATGCCGGATTCAAACCATTGTCCTTCTGCATGCAAGGCAAACACCCTACCTCCATGCTTTCTCTCCGGCCTCCCAAATTGGAATTCTTAATCTATATATCTTTTTGGGAAAAATAAAATGTATTAACACCTAAAATTCTTGAGCATATCACCTCACTATTTAGGAAGATTTGCAGAGTTAAGTCAAAGATAAAGTGAGATTGGCTACAGGACATTATCTTGCAGACCTATATCAACTTCAGTCAGAAATCAGGCAGTTTTACAAATAGAGGTTTAACTTCAGCAACACTGAAACATTTGTACTAATATAATTTAATTATTACAATAGATCCAAAGGTTTTAGATTTATGTAACATTTATATAACATCTGATACCTTAAATGTTTTCTTTCACTGCTATTTAAAATTGTATAAGAACTGAAATCTTTTGGGTCCAAAGTGATGGCACAGTGGTAGGGCTTTTGCCTTGCACATGATTGATCCAGGATAGACCTTGGCTCAATCCTTGAGTTCCTTATGGTCCCCCAAGCAAGGACCAATTTCTGAATGCATAGCCAGGAGTAACCCCTAATCATCACCAGGTGTGGCCCCCTCAAAAAAGAAAAAACAAAAATATTGAAAACTTCTGTTTTTAAATGTAGATATTTCTTTGCTTATGCAAATATTAATAGAATATTTGACTTCAAAATATTTAGAAACTGGTAAAATCTAATAAACTAAGGTGTCAAATATCTACAGTATTCAATCTCTAAAGTTTATGGCAATTTATATTTTTAATAATTATAGATATACTAGATTAAATTTTTTCCAGATTAACTAGTTTTCTTGTATTAGAGGAAAATCAAACAAAGCCAATTTATACATTGAAGGACTTCTTATCTTGTGCTAATGAACATTCCCCCACATAGATGGAAGGAAAAAGAGAGTGGGGAAGGAAAGGAGTCAAGGAGTCAATCTGATATGTAAATTGAGTGGAAACCTTCACCTTACATGAATTTTTACTCAAAATAAATAAGTGCATGTAAAATGGGAAAAATTATTAGCAACTTGTTTAAAAATTTCTTGGAAAATAAAGCTATACTACACTTAATAAGATAAAAGCTTAATTATTAAATATGATGATATAAAGACATAAGTGAATTTCATGTAAGCTAGATAATGAATGGAGAAGTGAAAGGTCAAAATGAATATAGGGAATATGAAGAAGGTTTAAAATTTATGTTTTAATTTAAGAAACTACTGCCAAAATTAACTCTTCTAAGTAGATCTTTAAATTATATCTTAAGAATGATTTTAATACTCATCTTTTTAAAAATTTGTGCAAATTGGTCTTAGAATAGTTAATCTATTCCAGAATATAGACTTTATAGGGGTCTACACAGGCAGGGGTGCTGAAGGTGGGGTGTGTTGATGGTGGGAATGTTGCACTGGTGAATGAGGGTGTTCTGTTTATGACTGAAACCCAACTACAATCATGCTTGTAATCATATGCATAAGTAAGTATTTTATATAAAAATTTGGGGCAGTGAAATAATTACAATCAAGGTTTACCACATAGATCTAAAAGCATCAAGCCATAATGATATAGTTTAAATTGCATGATAACCTCTATAGGTGTTATAGCTGTTAAAATGCTTCCTTTTAGCATTAGCTAAATCATTATGACTCAACAGCCAGGCACCAATAGTAAAGCTAGCAAAAAAAATATTATACAGCTTCATTCTTCAACCTTTTGTTGGCCTGGCCTTACTTCTGACGTATAAGGCATGGGATCCCTCAGGCTCATGTTATCCACTGTGTAGGCGACTGCCTAAATTGATTTACCTCAAGTTTTATTTCAATATTATAGAATCATTGACTCAGGCAGTACTTAGCATAGCTCCTGATAAAATACAGAAGGAATATTCAATTCAGTACCTTGACCATGTATTAATAGGAATGTATTTATGCTGTAAAATGTACAACTCCCAATTGATTAAGTAGCCTAGACTATTTTTCAGAATTTGTGAATAGACAAAGAAATTGGTTGGTCTACTTTGGGCATTCCCATATATTGAATTAAATAATTTAACAGTCTATAATGCAATCATTATTACAGATGGCCCATATATGGTTAGAGTAGTGCAAAATATATGAGTGTTAGGAGACCATAGAAGATTTTGCACCTTCTATGGTCAGTGATTATTTAATTATCAAGTTAAAGTAATTACTCTGCATATTTGTTCTCATTCTTCTATATCAGAAGAAATTGATAAAGTGAATGTCATCATAGACAAGTTATTAATTCAAAAGGCAAAAAAGTGGCATCAACTAATTCAGAGCAATAGTAAAAGTCTTCGTCACTGAGTTTTTTGTAATTTCAGTTACCAAAGCACAAGCAAGAGAGATTGTAGCCCTTTGCATAACTTGTGTTCCTATTTTTTGGTTTCAATGGCCTCTGGGGTTAATAGCCAGGGCTAAAATATTAATAATAATTGGCAAAGGGAAGTCACCATGTCTGATCTTTGGCAGACAGTTCTAGGCATACATTGTTTTATGGTCCTGACTTTTTATCTTAAGACCAGAAAAACATGTAGTTGACTTTCTATATTTCTGTCTTGCAATTACATGTCTATCTAAAAGTATAAAGATGACAATGGCCCAGCATAAATGTCTCAAAAACTTAAAATATTTTGTCAACAGTGGTCTATTAAACACTCAAGTGACATCCCACAAAATCCACAGGGTTCAGCTATATTAGAAGGGCCCAATGCTACATTAAAAAGCTCAATTACAAAAACAGAAAGGACAACATGCATCCCCCAGGCAAAAAATACTAAAAGCCTTATTAACTATGAATTTTATTTTTGATCTTTGAGGGCAGTACATTAGAAAAGCACTGGAGGGGCCCGGGAGATAGCATGGAGGAAAGGCGTTTGCCTTTCATGCAAAAGGTCATCAGTTCGAATCTCAATGCCCCATATGGTCCCCCGTGCCTGCCAGGAGCAATTTCTGAGCATGGAGCCAGGAGTAACCCCTGAGCACTGCTGGGTGTGTCCCCCCTCCCCCCCCCCAAAAAAAGAAAAGCACTGGAAAAATATTAATAATAAAATCAATATTAATCAACCTATTTGGCTTAAGGATAAATAAAAGAAAATAAAAAAAGTATTGGTGAAAGTTTGAGGGAGAGAGTCTACTTGTATTTTTACAGGAAATGATGTCCAACCTGACCTTTAAGATCCAAAAAAATGATGGAAAAGACCCATCCATCATCACTGCTCACCAGGGGATGAATGAAGTTTGTCTAGGAGTAGAAAAATGTATTGATCCAAACTGATACCAGTAAAACACCAACTACTATTTTTCTAGCTATGATTGCCATGCTGAACATTTTGGTAAGTTATGAAGGTGATCTATTATAGGTAGTGAAATATACCACCTTGGGTATATATTAATCAAACTATTTGAATGTCTAATCTTTGGATTTTAGAGGCCGGAAAAAAATCTAGAAAAAATATATATCTAAAAAATGAATTATACTTTTGTAATTACCATCAGTAGAAACATAGAAGAGCATTATTTTAAATTTGAAGATTATATTTGCCTTCTAGTCTTATTAATACTCCAAAGGACAATTTGGCATTACATTTGTTACCTAGGATCTCCTTAAAATGGCCTGGATTGATTTACAAATACCTTCTGGCTAAATAGGATGACTTGTACACCTAAACCTATTGAAGAAATTGAATACAGCTTGCTTCACTAAAAGAATGAAATAAATTTCATAAACTTGTGTAAAAATACCTTATTTTATCTTGAGAGGAAAACTTATAATTGATAGAATGAAAGGAATCTGGGGCCAGAGCAATACCTCAGCAGTATGGAATTTGCCTTATACTAAGCTGACCTAGGATGGACCTCAGTTCCATTCCAGGCATCAAACAAACAAAGAAACAAAAAGAAATGAATCTTAGTCTAGAGCGCTTGCAGACTGTTCACTAGCTTAAATTCAGCATTAAATTAGAGCTACAGATTCCCTTTATTTCTTAATGCACAAGGGGCTAGCTGGTTGCTAGTCAAACTTACCAGGGCATGACATGTTTCCCCCAAAGTGTACATTGTGGAAAATTTGATAGATAGATATTAATAGCATAAACTGCCACTGTTGCTATTGTTGTGTGTGTGTGTGTGTGTGTGTGTGTGTTTGGGCCACACCCGATGGTGCTCAGGGGTTACTCCTGGCTGTCTGCTCAGAAATAGCTCCTGGCAGGCACAGGGGACCATATGGGACACCGGGATTCGAACCAACCACCTTTGGTCCTGGATCAGCTGCTTGTAAGGCAAACACCGCTGTGCTATCTCTCCGGGCCCACCACTGTTGCTATTAACTGTTTATTTTGAAGAGAATTAGTACAAAAATGCAAGTTTACTATAAGACTATCAACAACAGAATTATATTGAAATTGTTATTCAGATAGCAGATTTGCAGCAGTGGTTTTTATAGGAGATGAGTTAAAAAAGTATACACTGAAGTTCATATAAAAATGATTGGAACTTACTCAATTTTGTCTAACTCCTAAAATCTGTAATGAAACACAATATTCTTGGGACCTCGTTAAAATTTTGATTAATCAATAAATATTTCTCATGATATACAGCTTTTGTAACAATAAATATTTTATACTTTCATAAATTAAAAGTTTTCTCTGGCAGCAATCTACTTGGAAGCAAAGTTATTAAAGCATTTTCTGAATAATTATTAGTTTCATGCTAATATATGTCTTGTGCTATAATTACAATAACATACAATTTAAGCAATCAGTGACTGAAGTGAAACAAGAAAAACAATTCAAATAATCATAAATTCTCTAAGTATGAGAGCAGATATATAAGTCAGAGCAAATTAGACTAGACTGTGTGCAGCAGAAAACAATTAATAATAAATTATTAGGGAAATCTGTCACATGTCATATGAGTCATACATATCAACATTAACTGTGCTGCAAACATTAACATTAACTGGTGTAGAGTGTTTTGGAATATTAGTGTATAGTGTATAGAAACTCCAGGAAACATGCCATTTTGATAAAAGATATAACACAATTAAAAAATACTAGTTCTTAAAGGCGAAATAGGCTATGAATACTCTACTGAAAACCAGTAAGAAATGTTTACTAAAAGTAAATGAACAGAAGAGATAGATACTAAGAAAATTATACACAAAATGTAAAGAAATCAAGAATGAGATAATATAAGAAAAAGAATAATAATAATGCAAATTTAGAAAGTTGAAATATTTCAACAAGACTGAACCACATATAAATTAACACAAAATTCAAACAAGTAAAAACAGGAATACTTTGGTGTTTTTAGATTATTTGGAGATATTCTGAAGCCAACTATTTTTCTAATTCATAAATGTTCTCCAATATTAGACTCTATTATTTTTATATATTATTAAAAAGATATTGAAAAGATATATAGCATATACAAATTTTATAATATTAAGATAAAGCATTTGACAAGCTGTTATGATTTCTAATAGTGTATTCTTAAATTTCTATGAAAATATTTCATTTTATGTCCAACAATAAGTGTCTAGTGAGGTATACATTAATCTATTAAGCATAACTTTGTGATTGTGGATAATCATACTTATACAATAATTCAAACACTTGCAAGTTTTAAACTGCATGTCTAATATTTAAAACTTATGTACTTTGGCTATTCAGTAAAAATTGATTAATTATACCATTTATTTTAAAATGATTATAAATAAGTCAAATAGTTTTGTTTCGAATTAATAGTCAACTCTATATCGAGTCATAGCTATATATTTGACTTTTTAAATTTTTATTTATATTAATTTAATTTTATTATTATTCTTCCTGTTTTGGTTATTGGGCTACACCTGATGGTGCTCAGGGATTACCCTGCCTCTGCACTCAGAAATCACTCCTGGAATTCTCATGCTCAAGGGATCCAACCCGGGTCCATCTAGGGTCATCCAGGGTCATCCAGGATCGTCTGTGTGCAAGACAAACCCTACTACTGTGCCATCATTCTGAACTCTTTATATATTAGACTTTTATTTTTTAAATAAGCATAAAAGAAAGCTAAATGATACCATTCTATAGTCTGAAATGATCATTTCTTAAGCAACTTATGCACCAATGCAAATGCCAGTGGCAATGAATGCTTTTTATACACTTTTCAGTTCTATGGATAGTTACCTGTATGACACTGTCTCCAGGGTTCATATCTGTATAGACATAGACATCATAAGATATTTCAGGAAAGGTTGGAGTATTATCATTGGCATCCATCACCCGGATATTGACAACTACTGGTTCACTCTCTTGTACTCCATCAAATGCTGTTATCTTTGAGAAACAGAAAATATATATTTAAATTTATTTAAACATAAATATGCAAATATAAACAGAATATAACCGACTCTGATAATATAAAAAGATTCCTGTGAGTTCAGGAAAGAGTCCAATTGGAAAGGGCTTGTGTAGGACTTCAGTTCTTTTTACTCTATCAAACCATCTCCCAGGCACTGCCAGATATAGTCCTGGTGATATCCAGCAGCACTCAGGGGTCCTCAAACTTTTTAAACAGGGCCCAGTTCACTGTCCCTCAGATCGTTGGAGGCCGGACTATAGCAAAAGCAAAACTACGAACAAATTTCTATGCACACTGCATATATCTTATTCTGAAGTGAAGAAACAAAACGGAAACAATACAGTATGTGGCCCGAGGGCCTTAGTTTGGATCCAAAATTGTTGTATACATGTAATTTACAGATTAAAAAATGATGATAAATTCTTCTTAGAAGAATGGTGATAATAAACTTAAATAAGGACATTTAAACAGTGTTTTACTGTTCTAAGAAATAGGGAGAATTCTAAACTATTTTTAATGTGCTCATTTCATAAACCTTTGACAAAATATAAACTTTACAGATATAAAATGTAATTGACATAAAATATATACCTTAGAGAATTAAAATAGATCAAAAGTATTACTTACTTTTATGTACTTTTTAAATTTAAAAATATTAGAAAAGTATTCTATATGTTTACTTATTTGGTATTCATTGAGAAGTTGCTTCTACAGTCAGCATGCATAATAAGTTAGCTGGATAGTTACCTTACATAAATAATAACCATTTTTCATAAATTCATGAAATGACAACTTCTTGGGAGGGCACAGCTAGTGTGCTCAGAGTTTATACCTAACAGCACCAAGGAGACTACATCCAATGCCCCCCAAACAAACTTAGGTCAGCTGTGTGCAAGGAAGGCTCTCTTCCCACTATTTATTTAGCCCCACAAAAATGACAACTATGAAAAAATCATTAAGTTTAGTTTAGATTAGTATCTTAATTATATCATTAACATTTTAGGATATGAAATACAAATTTAGTTTTAGATTCTCATTTTGCATTACTACTCAATCCTGTATCTAAGATTTAGCTTTCATATCAGATTCGTATAATTCAAGGTCATCTGTTATTTATATATTTCAAAATTAGTGTGAATGTATTATAGAAATTATATTATATTAATTATGTTACATTCTGTCATCATAAATATGTATTAAGCCTTTTTCAAGTTCATGATTGTTATTTCCCATTACGTCATTAGAAATGTTTTACTTATTTTTTCTATTTTATTGGCAATCCTAAACTGGGATTTATCCACTGTAATACTATTTATAATTGGGCAAGATATTTATTTAGTCAAAAGCATACTTGATATCTTCTGGATAATACTAACCTGTCACCCTCAGAGTGGTTACAATAAAAATGTCTATAGGGGTCAGAGTGATATAACAGTGGGTAGAATATTTGCCTTGCATGCTGTTGACCTGGGTTTGAGCCCAGATGTCCCAAATTGGGCCTTGAGCCTTCTAGGAATAATTTCTGGGCACAGAGTCAGGATTAACACCTGAGCCCTTGTTGATGTAGCCCCAAACAAAAATAATAAATAAATAAGTAAACGTTTATGAAGATTCCAAATATATGGATATTTGGGGTATGGAAACCATTCCCAATTGAAAACCAGTATAATAATATCATTGTGGATTCTAGTTTATAAAACATTTAATTGAAGTCAAGCATGAATAAGTGGTAAAAAATAAAACTGTCATCTGATTTTTTTATTATGAGTATTCTTTTTCTTTTATTGAAGACAAGTATATAAATATAAATGGGAAAATATGAAATACGTAAAGAATTTTAAATATTGATATTCTCTATATTTGAAAGTTTTGCAGTTTAAAATTATTAATCTTTAAAGAGCCAAATAACAAGTAGGTAAATAGAAAAACAGAGTCTGATACATTTAAATATAAAGTAGTTTTACCGAAAAGGTGTAGGTCTGCTGTTCTTCCCTGTCTACTGGTTGAAGTAAGGTGAGGTAGCGAGTGATACCAGTCTGCGTGACAGTGAAGACTGAAGTGTAATCATTCAAAAAGAGGTGAAGCTCAGGGTCTTTGGTCTTAAATGTAAAAAAGAATAAAAGCATCATTTAAAATACTTCATTATGAGGCAATATGTACTCATTGTATATAATTAGTTTAATTACAAAAGTATGCATAAGAGCATTAAGAATTTCTAAACAAGGATTGCATAAATATTTCTCACAATTATACTAAGCTTTCCAAAAGCCAATTGTGTAAAATAAGATGAAATGGGAATTGATCAGATTGAGTATATTACTTAATGTCAAAGTTTTCCAGGACTTCACTTGGTTTGAAGATTAAGGATGAATTTAGAAAGCTTTTGGAGAGGTGTAGGCAAATCATCACTAAAAGAATAAGGCATATATTTTGATAAGGTATTATATGAATATAAAAAGATACATAATGAATATTCTGGTTTTATATTACAATAGGGACAGCAATTATTATACAATGCTTTAGAAAGTAAATTAATTCTTCATGCCCACAGCATAAGGAAATGTTATTTAACTCTGTAATACACATTAATTGTCTACCAAAATTATGACAGATTATTCTGTGTGATATCTTCTGGAAGGGTAAATGAATTCTGAAAGTCACTCACAGCAAATTAAAAACAAAGAAAGGTCAAAAAATCTAAATGCAAGCTTAAACTAGCATTATACTTGATTCATGAAGAAGTTAAACATTTTAATATGAGTTTATAACATTTGAAACAAATTTTTACTTTCCAATGTTAATCAAATTATGAAAGCACACACAAAAGTGTTTGCATTATTTTATATATATGATCACATAACATTAAAATATGTGTCCTGCACATATTTATACAAATGTGTATATATATGCATAGTTTTATGAACAAAGCACAATGTTAATATGACAAACATAATCTACCAAATTGAATCTATGGACAATATAGTCTCTGAAGGTAACTTATTACAAAGAATTTAGACATAAGTTCAGAACTTTTTCTGAATAAATCTGGTGATGAATTTTTTAACTTTTGTCTTATACTAACAATTAATAATTAAATTTTGTTTCATTTCATAAGAAGTATGCCTATTTCTATATAGTAGTAATAGATTTCTTCATAAAAGATCATGAATCATGTTCTATATGTTTTAGTGAAACAGAATAATAGAAAATGAAGCACAGCAATGAACAAAAAAGCAAACATAACACAACACTTATACCTACAGGAACTCCACCAGGTGGAACCTATATGCAAATTAAACAGTAAATAGAAAATGTAAATACAAGTGACCACAAACATGCATGTGTCATAAAAGTGTATACAAGTTTAAAAAGTAAAATTTATCATATGTTTAAACAAATACTTTCCCCAAGATGCTTTTTCTTTAAACACGGTAGCACATCATAACATAAAAATAATAGTGAAACAATATAAATACAACTAAAACATTGCATCCTTATGAGATATTACATTTACATTATGATAAAAATCATGATATTATAAAACTACTACTACTTGATCGGTGAAGTTACATTAATTTATTATTGAGCCAATGTATTTCTACAAGCTAAATGCATAATCTCTGCTAATACTCTCATTTTTTATAATAATGAGGCAAAAGTCACTCTTTTGTGGTTCTGCAACTCAAACCCAGATATCACCCATAAATTTTATTTAATTTTATGTATTGCCTGCTTTCCTAATGTCTTGTAATATTTTTATATTAGACAAATGCACCTTAGGAAAAAAATGTGATTCCTATTTCTTATATGTGAGTTTATATATATGTGTTGTCAAAAAAGGAAAATTAGTGAAAATTTTTTTTGTCTTTTAGTTCCACAGTGATGCATTATATTCTTCTAACTCAAAATTTACACTGCAAATCAACACAATTAAACTCTTCAGTCCCTGATAGTATCTCTTAAAGATTTTCTCTTATTTTCACAGAATGTTATAAAGAAGCACAACTTCCTTTTAGGACAAAGAAAATCACAGTTTATATCTTCTTGGTAATTGTACTCTGACACGACTATTTTGTTTCTGTTTCTTTGTGAGAATAAAGTGTTTGGTTCATAGGTGGTGATCATCAGGGAACTTTTTCTGTCTCTGAAGTGCTAAGGAGTGATGCCTACCAAGTTAAAGGTAGGTTCTGGAATATCCAACATGGGACAAGGCAATCAGTTTTACCATCTATACTCTCTGTGGGACAGTTATTGCTGTTCTTAAGATAAACGAAAAGTAACACCTGCTGTTGGTTCTCAAGGGACATTATAGAGTGCAAGTGAGCAAAGCTGGGTCAGATGTGTGAAGGCAAGCATCTTACCGACTATAATATCTCTCTGGTCCCAAGTAACTTTATTCATAAATCATTTACTTCTATGCAGATTAAGTTCACTATTTCTGACTCAAATAAACAAGAAGCTATCAAGTAGGAAGATTAATTACTCTGTACTAAAAGGGGTTATATATACATATACATATATATATAAAATATATATATAAACAAACATATACAGATATATCCCTAAGTAATCTAGCAATCAGTACGTATTCTTTCTCGGGCCACACCGTTTTTGAAGCTCAGGGGTTACTCCTGGCTAAGCGCTCAGAAATTGCCCCTGACTTTTTTGGACCATATAGGATAGAACTAGGTCTTTCCTTGGCTAGCACTTGCAAGGCAGACACCTTACCTCTAGCGCCACCTCGCCGACCCCACGTATTTTACCTTTTAAATATGGTGTTTGGTTTTGAAAAAGAGGAGTCAAATATGAATAAATTTACATTCATCTACATCAGTATCTATATCATAGCTATATTGTGTGAACTGAAAAATAAAAATAAAAGAATAAGTACTTTAAGGAAAAAAATTCTAAGATGCAAGTCCTATAATTATATGATTTATATTCCAAAAGTTGTAAATAAAGTGTTACAGAAATTCACTCAGGACAAACATTTAATTTGAACTTAAGACTTTAGACTACAGACATGATTTTTAAGTGATGAATGTTTGACCTCACTTCAAACACTGAATTTTTTATATGTAATGGAAAATGAAAAAAATTTCAAACATATTGAAAATGTTAAAAACCATTAGATATAAAATATCTTGCTATTATAGGAAGCTGCTAGTTGTTTCTAAATATGAGAATAAAAGGAAGTGTCAGAAACTGTTCAAAAGCATACATGCTCAAAATATCAAATGAAGAAAACTTGTATGCATTCTCCTGAACTTTCCTCTACAGAGAAGAGAAATCATAAAAATACAAAGATCAGAAAGATACCTGAATGAAACTTAGACTTAAAGAGTTTTTGCTTGTTTGTTTGTTTGTTTGGGTCACACCCGGCAGTGCTCAGGGGTTACTCCTGGCTGTCTGCTCAGAAATAGCTCCTGGCAGGCACAGGGGATCATATGGGACACCGGGATTCAAACCAACCACCTTTGGTCCTGGATCAGCTGCTTGCAAGGCAAGCGCTGCTGTGCTATCTCTCCGGGCCCCAGTCAAAGAGTTTTTTTAGTAAAATAAAAAAGGAAGCAGTGAGAAGATGTAATTGTAGTTAAAGTAATTTGGTTATTGAATGTATATATATATATATATATATATATATATATATATACATGGATATATGTAAAAGAAAACAGTCAAGAATTATTAGAGGAAAAAATTAGAAAGTAATTGATACATAGTTTTGGGTGAGCAAACATCCAGTATTACTCGATATCAAATCCCAAGAACTGGGTTTGAAGAAAAAAATAAGTATATACAATTTTGTATTATATAAGAAATCCATATTATAAATAGTACTTAATTAAAGAATCATGATATAACAAGGTTATTCATACTTTGGTTTTTTGACATCCTCTGTTCAACACCAACCCAAGCACCATTGTCTTTCTCCTACCAGGGTTCTCAGGGTCCTTCCCACCTACCCTACCAACATCCCGAACCTGCTTCATAAATATTCATATTTTTAATTTTGGTGATTTTACTTTGGGTCTTTTGTTTTTCCTGTTGTTTATTCTGTGGCTTGGATATTTAGATATATCACTCTCTTACACCTTCAATATATTTGAATTCCTTTGACTCCTGGTCCTTGTTGTTTTATGTCTCTTCTTTCCCCTCAAACACATTTCTTCTTTAATCTTCCCTAGGCTCTAGTCTCAAGGGTGATCCAGGAATTTCCTTTCCAAACATTACATCCTCTTATCCAGTTCTACATACCGCATGTAAGTGCAGTCTTAAAAGTTGGATTAAGTTGTCTCTAGTTTTGAAATATCACTATATAGAAGTTATATATAACATTTTAGAGAGCTTTATTAATATAAATTGTATATACTTGTGTATTTGTGAACATCTAACAGCAAAAAGTAATGAAAATTTTATAAAGAGAATGGACTTCAGTAATGTGAGAAAAATGGATAAACGTTACTATATATATTTTATAATACACACTGAATATATTATTTCCTACTTACATATTATTATTATCATTATTATTATCTGATGAAAATTTTGCTCAATGCCAACCAGGTTTCAGTGATTGAGCAAACCAAGGTGGTATTTTTTGCTACCCTATACCATTTTGGATGATAGGAAATTGTGACATAAGGCATGACTTATTTTACAGATAAAATCAGCCATAAAATCCAGTGTGATTTAACTACAAAGCACATATGAAGAATAATATGTTTCCCCTTGGAAACATTCTGAATATTTAATAGGCTTACTGCACTACAAGCCTCTAAGTACAAAATTTATAGTTTTTTAAAAGGTTTTAGACCCTGAATCATATTTATGAAATATATTATGCCCACTATCCATTACACAAAGGCTCTTTGAAAACTGTCATCATATTAAAGAATTACAGTGAATAGTAACCCAAACAGGCAATGAGTAAACACAGTGCCAGGTTTACAATAATTAAATAATATAAATATAGAGTGTGAACAAATAAATACATTTTACTGTTATTAGAAAACTATAGCTATATGCTTTCCCTTAGATTTAACTACTGGCTTGACAAAATACACTATATATTTGCAAATTGGCAAAGTCACTTCTTAAGGTTTGATTGTGTATCCAAATTAAATAAAATTCAGTTTCTTTAAATATGTATGGACTTTTACCAGACCTACAAATTTTAATAGGTTTGCTTAGATAGAATTTATCTACAAGGAGTAACCTCTGCGCACAAAGCCAGGATTATTTCCTGCTTACTGTTGGATATGGCCAAAAAATCCATTATGGTGGCCCTGTCATATTTTTATATGAGTATTCACTAAATCAAGATGTTTTATGTATGACTATACAACCTATTAATGTTCAAGGGATCCCTATACCCTGTATTCAAACTGAGACATGCAATTACAGTTGTAGGTGGCCTTCTCTAAAAAAGAAAATCTATAATCCTTTATTAGCAATTATCATACTTAGAATGCCATCAGATAAAACAAGGATTATCTCAACTAAAATTTAAATACAAGAATTTAGTTTCCACAGATTTTGGCTTAAAGTTCATCCCCACAAACTTTGTATTAATAGCAATGATTTTAAAAAGCTCCATTTTCCCTCTGCAATATGGAAAAGTGCATATATTATGATTGCTATGAGATTTATACAAAGTACAGCACTTAAATATTGTCTAGGAAGTGAAACAATTTAATTAGGTATTACTAAAATAGCCAATGAAAGAAAATGGGATGGACTAAAAAATACCCCCAAATGTTGAAATGATTATATATAAAAGCATAGTATGCCTTTGCAAGGAACAATGGAATTATGCAGTGAACTACACTTTGCATGACGCCAGAGAATATAATGTTAAGTAAAGTTAAGCCAGAAGAATAAACGCAGGAAAATTTCACTTTTCTGTGGCATATAAAATAACTATATGATAGAATGTAATATATTAATGGGGGATAACTTTATCATCCTTGACCTCAGAATATAGGAAAGAGATGATCAGAGAAGGGAAATTAACTTAGTTGTGTAGCAAGACAAACAGAAGGAAAACAATGCTGTCAGAGGTAGTGGATCTTGGGTAGAAGTCAAGGACCTCAGGTACATTAGTGGCAGAAAGAAGTGGTCTAAGCTATATATTCAAGCTCAGTCAATACCACTGAATGTATGAGCTACAAAGCACAAAACACAAATGTAAAATTGTTCCTATTATTGGGCTGGGGCTGTGATCTGGTGGGAGCAAACCTAGGGACACTAGTGAAGGGAAGTTAACATTGTTGGTACCGGAATCTTGTGTGTTTTAAACTCAACTATGAACCACTCTGTAAAACAGTGTCCTTAAAAATTAAAATACATAAAATTAAAACAATTCAAAAACGAAAAAATTCTATGTTAGTTAAGAAATGACTTGCAACAATATGAAGCTTACCACAAAGAGTGGTGATTGCAGTTAGAGAAATAACTATAATGACAACTGTCATGACAATGATCGTGAGTGAGAGAAATAAAATATCTGTTTCAAATACAGGCAAGGAGTGGGGGAAGAAGGGAGATGGGGGACATTGATGGTGGATTGGTTGCACTGGTGAAGGGGAGTGTTCTTATTTTATAACTGAAACCCAACTACAAACATGTTTGTAAACATAGTGCTTATAAATATATTAAAATAATAAATAAATAAAAATAATTTTATTCTATACAGATGAAGTTAGAAATAAACTAAAAAGTAACAGTTATAAATGAAGAATTACAGAACTTTCTTTTCCAAAGAGAGGAAAAGTTTCCTTTAACTTTACAATCCTGAAGATTCTGTTCTGAGGTTTATCTAGGGACAGACAGTATATGAATTGTACGAACAAAACTATTGGACTATTCAAAGTTAAGTCAATTAAAATATTTGAAATGTGAGAATTATGTTTCAGTATGATCGTACTGCCACTTATGGCTGTGGCTACTCTATCAGACAGAATCAATACTGAAATTACACCATCACAGAAATTACTTTCAAGACAATGCTATCATAAGGGAGACATTACTGAGGTGAAACTTAATTTTTACAAGTGTAATACGTCAAATGCAAACTATGTGTTAAACTGTATTGGGGAAGGATATACACTGATCAAAAAAATCAAAAGACAATTTCTAAAGTATAGGAACTAAGAATGATTCCCCTTTCTCTGTCACCCTGTCAGGTTTTTCTCCCTCCCACTTATAATGTGCTTTATCCTCCAAGTCAGCATTGAGGCAACCATGACTTCCAATTAATTTATCTTCTTTACTATGACACCAAGGCTTTCCGTTAGATTTTTTCCCCTTTCAATTCCTGAGAAAGCTCTCACTGACCTGGTACAGATTTTCTGTCCACTTTTTAAAAGCTGTCTGGCTAATAGATAAACTACTTTGCCTAGCAGAAACCATTCCCCACTCCAGTTGCTAGTATTTGTGCCAGTAATACAGGGCAAGGATGTATGGAGTTTCTAAGGGCATTATCTTCATAGCCATTAGCAGAAGTGGATAGGTAATTTGCACTACAAAAATGCGCTTTTTAAAAAATAAAATGCAATTAGCCTGAAGAAAAATGCTAAGTCACATTCTGGGTACCTTCATTATTTCTTTTTGTATCCTTTATTTTCCCCATCAGTAATTATATAGTTTTCAACCCAGATGGATAAAAAAAAAAATACCAGACAGATATAGAAAAAAAACACATCCATTTTCTTTCCTCTACTCAATTCTACACTTAAAAATAATTAAACATACTAAAATAAAAAATGCATCAAGGAAGCATGTATTTGATAAGCAATTAAATTTATATACTGTCTTTCATTTATATTGATTTATCTTATCTGCATAGTTTACATGAATACGTCATCACAAAAATCCCCATTGATATAAATAGAATTGTATACTTAAGCAAAGTGCAAAATACCTATTTACTTACATCTTCAATATCTTTGTCCAGAGCTATTATTCTTAGAGGAGTGGTCAAATTTAGACTCTCAGAAATGGTGGCTCCAACTGGGGCAGATTCCAGGATATAGCCTTGATAACTGGGCATTGTAAAATATGGGCTCTGATTATTTTCATCCAATATTTCAATATGTAGACTGGCAAAAGCAGGAAGAGGATGGCCATTATCCTGTTCAGCCTAGGAAGAAGGGGACAATTAAGCAAAGATCTTTTATAAATAATTTTAGAGTGTTTATTCTTCATATATAGTCTCTTAATGGCTGGTATATTGAATAGAGAAAATAAATCAGAATGAAAAACCTTAAAACCATAAATAAGGACTAGTTAACCAAGACAGTTTTCAACAACTATTTAGCCTCCTGTCCATAAATATAGTGTATAAATTGCAAAAATAAAATGCCATGAATCAAGTATTGTTACACTGTATAGTTATATGATTGACACATGAAGACATTTAATTTAATTGCTAATAAAGTACATCGATGAAGCATAAAAGAACCATAATTCAAGTAAATTGTTATAACTGTGGTCTTATCTATGTCGTCTCCTTCCACCTTAATTTAGTGTCAATAAAAGTAGTCAATAAAATAGTCAATAAAATTATACTAAATTAAAAATTTAGATTAGTTAGTAACATTAGAGTTAATAAATTAAAATAAGATTATAATTTCATATACAATGCTACATTAACAATATATTTGTTTCCCATGGAAGTTTTTTATTATCAAATTAACAGGGAATATTTAAATGAAATATTCCTGTTTTTTGTTTTTTTCTTTGTTTTTATTTTGGGGTCACATGGGCAGTGCCCAGGGGTTACTCCTGACTCTGCTCTCAGAATTCAGTCCTGGCAGGTTTGGGGACTATATGGGATTCAGGGATTCTGTCCTGGATTGGCTCTGTGCAAAGCAAACTCACTACAGCAATGCTATCTCTCTGACCCTAAATGAAATATTTCTAGTAGCTATGGATTGAAAATATTTATTCAGGTATCTATTTTTCAGTAAAATTAATAATTTGCATTACTTTTTAACTCTCCTATACATTACATTTTATTTTAATGCCTTTTTCCTGCTCAAATATAAATTGATAATCTATTTTCAATAAAAATTCTTTGGAGAATATTCATATAGTCACACTGCAAATAAAACATGCAATCCTTTTCATTTACCTGCCAGATTTATGTTGTTTAAGCTTTCTGACCTGGTCCACATGAGTCAGTTTTTCTTTCTTTTTTCAATATATAAAATTCTATTTAAGCACCATGATTACAAGCATGATTGCAGTTGGGTTTCAGTCATAAATGGAACACCCCCTTCACCAGTGCAACACTCTCACCATAAATATCCCCTACCTCCTTCCCAACCTTTGAGACAGGCATTCTACTTCTTTAACTCATTAAGATTGTCATGCTAGTTGTTTATGTAGTTATTTCCGTAACTGCACTCACCACTCATTGTTGTGAGCTTCATATTGTGAGCTGGTCCTTCCCGCCCTCATCTCTATTGTCTCTGGGAATTATTAGATTAATGTCCTTAATTTTTCTTAAAATCCATATATGAGACTATTCTCTGTCTATCTCTCTCCCTCTGACTTATTTCACTTAATGAGTCATTTTTTCAACTGCAACTTATAGATTGATTTCATTTTCTGCCTATGTGTTTTTGACTCTGTGTGTGTTTGATGGGCACCTCTATGTCTATCTACTGTCTATCTGTATTGTACATGTCTGTCTAGTTGTATATGTCCTTCCCCATGTTACATAAAATTCTTTCTTTTCCTTACCTCTGCTTAGAACTTCACAAATCCTTTTCTATCCGTTAGCTCTTTAACCTCTAATTTGTTATTTCACTCTGCTTAACTCTTTTTTACCCCAGTTCTTAACTCCTCGGAAGCCAAAACATTCCTGGCTCATCCCAACCTGCTGACAGCTGGCTCCCAAAGTTAAAGGACAGTCTCCTAGCATACCTTGAATTGGTCAGAGAAAAAGCTGTTACTGATGCTGATGCTCTCTGCTCTAGTTGCTACTTTTCTCACATTTCCCTTTGTTTGTGAACCGTTACTCCCTACCAGATTTGGCTTTTGAGAGACTCGTGGCTTGAGGACATTTCCTGAGATCTGCTTTTCAGACTGCAGAAGATAATTCATTCCACAGGCTAAAGTTGTGCTCCAGATTTTATTTCCCCCTGCCATACTATATTTATTTCTTTTGGGGGCACACCCGGTGACACTCAGGGATTACTCCTGGCTATGCACTCAGAAATTGCTCCTGGCTTGGGTTACCATATGGGGTGTGGGTGATCGAACTGTGATCAGTCCTAGTGTATGTAAGGCAAATGCCCTACAGCTTGCACCACTGCTCCAGCCCCCACCATACTATTTTAAAAGACTTAAAAGGAACATGTATATTTTATTTGTATATTTCTTTAGACATATTTCCTAAATGGGTAAAATTATTGTATTTTATTTTTTGTTTTTGTTTTTGGGTCACACATGGCACTTAGGAGTTACTTCTGGCTCTTTGCTCATAAATCTCTCCTGGGAGGCTCAGGGGCCCATACGGGATGCCTGGATTCAAACTGCCACCCATCCTGGGCCAGCTGATTGCAAGTCAAACACCCTACAGCTGTGCTGTCTTTCCAGCCCCCAAAATTCTTATTGTGTGTTTTCTATGTAATATAGTTTTCCCACCACTTTTTGAATTTGTGTAGTAGGATAATCTAGTAGATAAGTTTCTCTTGGACTCTAGGTTCATGTTAGAATTAAGTTACTGGGATTGTTTAGCTTGTTATTTTTACCCCCATAAGCACCAGTGGTACCATGTGACATTGTTCCTTTTTGCATAGGTACTTTAAAATGTGGAAATCTCAGATATAGAAAGTTCTAATTTAATAGAGATAAGAAGTTGTAAGTATTATATTTTGGGGGGGGGCTTTCACCCTGAATATTTGTATAGTGATTTCAGTTAGACTTCAGTCAATTGACATCAGCCATTCATCTCCAAGCCTCTGATCCCATCTTTGGAATTGGCATGGTTTTCTGGATTAGCACCATGAATTGAACTTTGTGGGAGACTGCTTGAACCTAAAACATAATGGAGTCTCTATACCTCAGCTTTGTGCTGAGAAATCCACCTCAGCTGTCTATGCCTATGTGACTTGAGGCACAGATTGCCTTTGTGACAAGGGAAATAGCTAACTGCTAAAAGTTAAAATTATTTAGGGCGGTTGACCACCTGGCCTGGGGGAACTTGTTTTTACAAGGACATTCATTAATTGCCGAAACAAAGACATTTATTAATTGCTGCAAGAATTTGTTGAGGTCAGCCTGAAGATTGATAAGCAGCCTTCAACTCATGTTCCCTTTGTAATAGAATTTGCTTTAAAATGTTACTAAAATTCTGTCTGGCAGAAAACAGAGCTCTGCCTGTACAGTTAGAAAAATGAGACATTCTTTAGAGATAAGCCTTATGCTCCTGCCCCTACCTCTACCCGTTTCCTACATTTGGCCCTAAGATATGCAAAGCCCGCCAAGAGCTGAAGTGTGTAACCCCCTTTTTCTCCCTTAATTGGTTAGAATTTATGCTTGTCTGATGATTGATGTTTGTTGGGTCCTTCCCTTCAAAAGAAACTATAAAACCAGCACTGCTGGTAATAAACTTGCTCTTGATCAGCGAAAAAGTTGTCCTGAGCGTTCTTTTAATCTCTTGAAGTTTTATTTTAGGAAAGATCAGCTCGGCTCGAGAGGATCCACGAGAATAACTAGCAACCCCCTCTTCTTCCTCCCCGCGGGTCGGGGATCCCCCAGGGGGGTCGCAGAACTTCTACCAGGGAAGGTCCTTATGCTATCCTGAAACCAACGTGGTCAAGAATGGGTTCATATAACATCCTGATGACTTGGAAACAACAACTTGCTTTCAAGGTAGAGTTCCCTGACTCACATTCTAATGGAGAGATAAAACCAGAAGATGCGTTGTGACACCCTGACATCAACATAGAATCTGTGCAAAAACCAAGATCTCTAATTACTGGAGCATGACTGCGAGAGTC
>PVKC010001537.1:0-49698 GCA_004027635.1 Crocidura indochinensis
ATTTTGGTAAGAAAACTGGACATTAGTGGCCTCATGAAGAGGTGTGTTGGAACAATGAATGACTGAAACTCAATCGTGAACAACTTTTCAACTGTGCATCTCATAGTAATACAATTAAAACTTACAAAATAAAAAATAACCCCCATAGACTCCATAGGGTTTTAGAAATTATGATTCTTGGAGCCATAGAGATACTACAATAGATGAGGCACTTGCCTTTTATGTGACAAACCCAAAACCAATCCCCATTACCCTTGAGGAATTCTTTACTCTTAAACTAGGCTAAACTCAAAAACAGGTATGGCTCCAAAATAAACAGATAAAAACATTATTCTGAAAGAAAATAACATAAGAAGATATACTTTGTATATCTCTTTCCCTGTCACATTTAGCTAATTATTTCAAGAGAGTGTATCTTGAGTGTCATGGATAGTTATTATCTTTTCAGAATGTATTGTCTCTTTAGAATATATGATTTATATAATTTATATATTTTTAACATTTTCCATTTAAAAAGACTAAATTGCCTTTAATGTGGCACTGGGAAAGTCATTATTTATTATTTTCAAGAATGTTTATTTTTAAACAATGTCCAAATTATGGTTTTATGACTATTGGATTTATTGAATATCACTTTCACTTGCTGAAAAATTAATATTCACCTAATGGCATAAAGTCTTCATTGAGAAGAACCTGGATGTGAACTCACTTTCATTTCCTCTGCTCTGGTAGAGTTTGACTTTGGAACAGAAGGCATGAATTTACGTGTGATTGAAGAACAGCTGTCAGTAATTGAATGCTTACATGCAGCGAAGTTTGTAATGAAAACTCAAGTCATGAAAATTTGACCTGATTTTTGCTTCAATGCAAATATCCCACATCAATCTAGGTTACTGAAATATCTGGTTTAGGTTTTGAATGTTTGCCACCATGAAAATCCTACGTCAAAAACTCATTCTAAAAAGAAACTTCTTGATTTTTGTTGCTCATGAAGGTGTGGAGGTGAATTGCCTCTCTCTGTTAGTTAGAATTCTGTAATAATATATATGTTTTAGGTTCATATCTTTGGGTTTTCTCCAAACATAGATATAGTTGATTAGAATTTTTCTAGGAATAAGTCATATATAAAAGGGCATATGTATTTTGAAATATTTAAAATACACAATGACTTAATTTTTTAATAAAACCTATTAATATAAAATTGCAAACTTGCATTTATACAGTTCAAGATGCATTTTATTTATTAAAGGTCCATTAAAATTTTCTCAAATAATATACTAAAAGTCATATATAAAATATTATATGATGATATATACAGAAACTGATCCCCTAATTTATGATCCTGCAAGAAAGAGCATACAAAGCTTTATACCTATTAAATTAAACATCTCCATGTCCTTCCTTCAAACCTCAGGTTGTATTCTTTTTCTTTTTTGGTTTTTGGGCCACACCCGGTGACGCTCAGGGGTTACTCCTGACTATCTGCTCAGAAGTCGCTCCTGCACGGGGGACCATATGGGGAACCAGGGGATCGAACCGTGGTCCGTCCTAGGTTAGGGCAGGCAAGGCAGGCACCTTACCTCTAGCGCCACCGCTGGCCCCCTCTTTTTCTTTTTTATGGGGGGGGGCCCATATCTGATGATGCTCAGGGATTACTCCGGGCTATGCGCTCAGAAATCGCTCCTGGCTTGGGGGACCATGTGGGATGTCAGGGAATGGAAAAACAGTCCCTCCTAGGCTAGCACAGGCAAGGTGTCTAGATGCCTTACTGCCAAGGCATACCCAAGCTTTTAGGGGGGCTCAGCCTACCAGATGTATCCTCAGATTTTACTGGTGGGTAGAACTAATTTAACCCCCATGGGGTTCTTCAAAGGGCCCTCTGTGGACACCTTTTTCCCCCTGTGTAGATGGTTGAGTAATTTCCAAAGAGATGCCTGGCAGTACATTTTCAGCCAGTATTTGACTATCTTTCCTTTGTATATATCAGGCAAATTAACGGCCTCTATCAAATAATTTAGCTCAGAAATTCCAGCACCAAAGTTTATTTGAGAACGTCTTTTACTGGATATAGCTAGCCCTAAAAGCAAAGACAATTTTTCTCTCTTTTTCAAATGCCTTTGCAGCTGCAGTTTCTGGTAATCAAGGGCATAACTAGAATGCAGATCTTGACTATTGACCCTCCTTTAGAAATAGGGAAACTCATTTTGGGGGATTTGGCTCCTCCCTTCACTTAACCTCTAAAACAATAGAGTCCAGCCTAGAAATATCAAGTTTCTAGATAGTTCCTACTTCCTCCTAATCCTAATTTTACATTTGAAGTAAGTTTGCAAAGAGTCACCTTGAGTGTAACCTTCTCTCTTGTAACTTAGAATTTTTACAGTCACACCCATAGCTTAGGTATTGTTATTGTTGTACTGGGCTTTGTGATTACAATCATTCTTTACCTTTAGCTAATTTAACCCCTATAAATTCCCCTGCTCAAAAAATTAAACTTGTCGCACTCTGCCAGATGATGTGTTGACCCCACACACTCTGTGTGGTTTCATTATTTCATATTTCATATTCAGCCGCTAGTGTTACCCGTTTTCCTCTCATGAAAGGACTCTGTCCCACTAGGATTGCTGAGACGCAAGACGCCTGCAGCACCTTACGACTTGTTCCACTGCTCCAGTCTCATATAATATTTATTTTTATATGAATTTTATAATTCTAAAATCTTCATACACATGAAAAAAATCTCCTCAAATTCAAGCCTTTTTTCCAAAGTTCAAGTTTACTTCAGGAGTAACTACAGCCCTGATATTAGATTTAATATTTTTTGGATTTCGAGAGGACAGATTTGTTCTGTATTTATTTGTGGGCCAAAGTGCAATTACAAATATTTCTTTGTTTGTTTGAGTTGTGGGGCCACACCTAGCAGCTCTCAGAGGTTACTCTTGGCTCTGCGCTCAGAAATTGCTCCTGGATTGAGGGATCAAATGGGATACTGACCTAGGAATTGGTCTGACCACAGTCCTGTGTGACCCCCAAACAAACTATAAACTCAATGTTTAACCCAATTTTAATAAATAATTAGAATAAATGTCTCAAATACCAGGTATATCTATCTATCTATCCATCTATCTATCCATCTATCTATCTGTACATATATATATGTATATATATATATATGGAACGCTTCACAAATTTGCGTGTCATCCTTGTGCAGGGGCCATGCTAATCTACTCTGTATGGTTCCAATTTTAGTATATGTACTACCGAAGCAAGCACTCTTTTTATATTAAAAAAAAAAAAAGCTTACACTTGAGGATGTTTTATTGCAAAGCACTTTAAAAAAAAAAGTGACTTTATGCTTTATCTCTGATCTCTTGAGAGACACTTAGCTGACCAAAACTCCAGGTATGGCTAAACTTTCTAGAATGTTATCAGAATGTATTTGGGCAGTCTCCAGCCTATTCTACCTCCTTTGTTTTTCAAAAGGCTCTACCAGCCACAGACACACCACCACAGGTGCCACCATGTCTGCCATGCAGGTGGACACTTCCAATTTTTTTCATTACTTATTCCCCAGTATGAGCTCACTATACTAGATGTCAAAATAGCTTAGAAGACACCTAAGTTGAACAACCAATACCAGAATACAAAAAACAAAATGATCAATTATCAAATAATTAAACAACGGTAAACTTCAGCCAATGATTTAATGATCCCATTATAGATAAAATAATTTCACAAATTTTCTTTTGCTGTAACCTTTTCCAATAAATAATTTTGTTACAATTTAGTTGAAATAAGCAATACCAAGTTATTTATTAATAACTGCCAAGGGTCAGTTCTAGGGGATGGTGGGAAACTGGGGGCAATGGTGGCAGGAATGTTACATTGGTGGTCGAATTTGTGTTGTATTTGAATCCAGAAATAACTATTATAAGCAATTTTGTAAACCATGGTGTTTAAATAAAGTAACAAAATTTAGTTTTAAGTTATATTATTCAAGAAATTAATTTTTCTCAAAGTTTTTAAAGAAAAATGTATACACGAGCAAATGTTACTGCTATGTTAAGGTATTAAATAGTTGATATAGTGGGTCGTAATTTTTTATGGTTTATTACAACACAAGTCTTGGCTTCTAGAAAGTGTTAGCAGAATTGATAACAGGAACATACATGATTTATCATTAAGAATGATCTATAGCTTCCTGTATTTTAAGCTCCAGTCACTCACACTGCACAATACCATATCATTCAGCAATAGCTAGTTTGAGACAGGAAGCACTTTAGCATGTTTACAGAAATAACTTTTAAAATAGACTTAACTATCAGACAACCCCTTGTAAAGTCCTTGTTGTGAGTAACTTGGGCAAAAGATTATCACTCTACATACATGAAAATTGATTTTTGAGACTGACAGTTGTTCCAGACTGATGCTGACTTTTCTTTTCATTGAAATGAATTTCTTGTAGACTGTGAATATGTTAATATTCACTCAGTGCTTTTTCCTGATTCAGAATAATTCTTAAAAGCCATTAAATACCCTTTTATTTGATAATATATTAATATATAATGAAAAAATAATGATTGCTTAAGAAAGATGCAAATGTTGTACTCTATATCTACACTGGTAGTGGGAATGGCCCTGTTCCACTGTATGCTTAAATCCAACAATGAAGGACTTTATAAATCACAATGGTTTCAATAGAATAAAATTTAAAAAAGAGAAACCAATGGCAAAAGGCAAGGTTACTCATTTTTATGAAGTACTAATAATGTCATGAATAAAATTAACTAACATTTATCACATACATAGCAGATACCAAGCATTCTTAAGCCACCTATTGACTCATTTAATCCTTAAATAAATCCTGATGAAACAATTGTTTCATTGTACCAATCTTCACATAAATATCAAAATATTTGTCTAAGTGTCTCAAAGAGACATAAAAGAAGTTTGGAATCAGAAATTTGACATTAAGTATCAGAAAACAAGAACTGGCTGTCAATCATTGTGATAAATGGGATTTTATTTTAGCATTCCCATTCTGCAGAAATTAACATGTGACTCAATCAACTGAATAGCAAAGATGCTTTTAATGTAAATAGCATTTTTTATTCTCCCCAAATATTATCTTTTTCCTATTTTGTTCATCTGTATGTTCCAGTGATTAAAATATGTTCTAAGTACTGTATTTGTTGACTTTTAAATGCTTCAATTTTTTGTCAAACATATTCAGGTACCAAATAAAATTTAATATTGATTTTCAGATTTCAAGTTGAAATAATTTCTTTGAGCAGCCCCCACTTAGAAAACAGGAAGTAAAATTATTAGAAATAATAGGAACATGTATGTGACAGTTATAATGCAAGAAAATCACAGGACTTCTAGAGTTCATTTGCTTTCATTCACTTTTATATTCTTTCAGTATCTATAGTCTACTTTGATGTACCGCATTTGCCTTCTTACTTTATGAGTAATATGTTTCAGGAAAATATCTTAAAAGAAATAAATCTACAAAAGTATAAACACAACAGAAAAATCTCCTGCAATTCTTTCATTCTGCATTTGAACTATAAAAAGGTCCAAAAAATAAGGTTGTATTATTTGAATTTTATTATTCATAATGTCAGTTTAGGAAATATTTTACAAAGTAAGTTTTGCTTGCTTTTCTACTTTCACACTTAGCCCACATTCATAGATAGTTTTCTGTCAGTAAATTTCTCACCATGCAACTGAGTCAAGACTAGAAGAAAGATCTGGAAGAGTTCTTCAAATGCTCTTATACACCATGATGATGGAAATTATATTAACCAAGGAAAGAATTCCTGAACATTAAATGAAATGTTCTTTTGAAAATCTCAAAACGGATAAACAGATTGTTACAAAAGAGCCAAGTAAAATAGTATTTGGTTTCCACTTTTTATTAACTAGTAAAACAAAAAATCTGACTAAGAACCAGGAATTTTAAAGCAATTAGGAATGCAATTTATATAATATGACCTACTATTTTTAGAATTTTGATACTGTTTGTCTTGCTGACTACTTCTAAAAATGTTATCCCACTAAATAGATTTATTTGTGAATAAATGTAGTCTGTCATTTTGCCTGGGGATTTAGGTTCTTAATAAATTGATTTTTTTGTAGTTTTATTTAAAACTTGATCAAGTTTAATTAAAACATTAAAAAGTTCTCACAAGACTCAAATTCAAATATATTTCTCCAGACAATAGTTTGGGAGAAAACTTAAATTATTTATAGTTAGAACTAAGTTAAAGTTCTATCACAACTTTAAAATTATGCCTACGATACCAATGATATATAATCTTCTACAATAGAGAAGATAAATCATCTCTTTTTTCCTTTAAAATGAAAATCTAGGAAATGCACCTTGTCCTTTCCCTCCCTGTGATATTATTGGATATTATCAATTTGCTGAAACTTACTATCCTATTATTGTTATTGCTTCCACCTATAAATATAAAAAAGTCCTTAAAGCATGTTTCCTTTACACTTATGTATCTCATACTTTAACTTTATCTTAAATAATTCTCAAAAATGTATATGTAAGGATTTCTTTCCTATGAATCTATTATAGTATAGTTGGTGTATGGTACTTCCATTTTCATATATTTAAATTCTACCCTTTCATGTGATCATATATATATGTATATATATATATATATATATATATATATATATATATATATATACACATGTGGTTTTTGGGTCACACCTGGCAATACTCAGGGGTTATTCCTGGCTCCATGCTCAGAAATTGCTCCTGGCAGGCACAGGGGACCATATGGGACGCCGGGATTCGAACTGATGTCCTTCTGCATGAAAGACAAATGCTATCTCTCCGGCCCTGGAAAGGGTATATTTTAAAGTAATTATAGATTATGTTAGTTCTTGAATATGACATTAAAATGCTCTCTCTCTCTCACACACACACATACACACACACACACACACACACACACACACACACTCCACACACAAATTCACACAGAGTGATACTCAGGGGTCATTCCTGACTGCACTCAATAATCACTCCTTGCCATGCTCAGCAACTTTATGAGATGCCACTGATTGAACCCAGGTTGGCAAAGTGTAAGGCAACTGCCCTACCAGTTGTACTATTGCTGGACCCCAGCATGGCAAGGTTTGATCCCATTGAAACCCTATGCTTAGCCCATATTTGTGTCCTTGCTGGCCGAATGTGATTAGTTTTTTTAGGAGTAGGAAGAGACACTAGCATCCTTTGTCAGGCATTATTGACTTCCTTTCCATTTCTGTTCTGACTGGGTCCAACTGCTGAAAGTTGAACTGTAAATTTACTATGTACAAAGACTTAAAACATTATACTTAGAGCACCAAATTGTGACTATGGTGATCCCAACTGTGAAATAACTGCTAAAAATGTTCTGCCTAATTACCTTGAAAGATGAAAGGAGTGATTGATACCATTTTGCCTTCATACAAAGACACTTGATTCACATTTTTCCAGAGAGGCAGTTTGATAAATACAACCTGAGCAATGAGGCTGATTAAAATCATGCTTTTCTATTTATATTTAAAGAATATCATGAAACTAGATTTTTCTGATTTTTGATAAGATCTTATTCAGTATATAAATGTATGAAATAGAGCCACTCAAACTGAAAACAGTGAAAATCAGTTTATTTCAATATCATAATTTTAGAGCCTAGAAAAAATGTATTTAAAGTTAAGTATGCAATTCACAATCAATACATAAGGAATATAGAACCTTGATGTATTATGGAAAGGACAGTGGATTTTTATATTCATTTTTGTGGTTTATGAATGTTTTAGTATCTCATTTTTCTTAACCTCAAAAGAAAACAATATCTCTAGGAAATGTCAACTTTTTATATTAAATCAGAACAATAAACAAGTTGTGGAAATAAAGATAACTTCATTAATGATGATAGGAAACTGGCTCGGATATAAGTCATTTCCTACCCTTATCTTTTGTTTTTAGTCTCAACTTCAAAGGAGTAATAGGAATCAGCTTTCTCTTCTCCTGTTCCCTTCCAAGGCTATTTGAAATGTCTGGGAAAAGTTTTAGGCACTACGTAATGCTGTGATGATGTTTGGAAAAGAAACATATTACTATATTTTAAACAGTATTTAATTCCACTATGCCATATCTATAGTGTTAAATAATTACTAGTTAAAACAAAATTAAAAGCTACATCCTAAATAACTTCTCAGCAATTAAAATTAAAATATGTGCTTGTTTTTCTGTTTTTATGACACACATTTAACCATAGAATTAAAGGAGTAAAACTCAGCACTCAAATAATTAACTGTTTGAATAATAATTATTGTTTTAAAACATCAAGTGTAAAGTTATTTGTAGGTCTTTGAATATATAGTCTAGAACCTGAAAGTGTAATCAAGTATAAATACAATACAAATAAAAATATTTTGCTTAGATGCAGATGATGTCAAATGGAATTGAAAAAGTAAATTGTATTAAAAAGTCATGTCATTCTAAAATCATATTTTAAATGTCCTTTGTTTTCCTTTTCTTCACTCTTCCTTCTCCTTATTTTCTTCACCTTATTATCCTTTTCTTAATTTTCTTCATTGCTTCTTAATTTCTTATTGCCCCATCAACTTAGAAAAGCATGGAAGAATATGTGAATTAGAGAACATCATCCTTGTTCTGAATCCATAGTTCAATTTATAGCCCCAATTATGCTAGTAATAAACTTTCTCTTGACTTTACAACCTATGTCTATTCCTTTGCTTGTGTCATCCTTTACTACAAACATCTAACTTTTTTTAGTGTGTTGAACTTCTAATTTTGGTAGAAAGCACAGTTGCTTTCCCTCTTTCTTCTCTCTTTAAAAGCCATTTCTTTTATTTGTTAGGGGCACTTCCAAAAAATAAATTCCAACACAATAAATATTATGCTCAGAGGACCATGTAATTCTGGTATATAACTGTGACCTCATACAAGTTTGGTAGGTCTTTAAGAACAATTTTTGATAACATTCTTTTACAAAATATCACCATATAGTCCTCCTCTGCCCAAACATAATTTAAGAATCAAATAACAAAAAAATATCTGAGTTGATACTTATGATATAAGGCATTTAGAATGATATTAAGACTAGAGATTCAGAGGCCAGAGAGATAATACAATGGATAGGACACATGACCTTACACATGACCATTCTGGGCTTGATCCCCAGCTTCTCATATGGCTTCCTGTGCCCCACCAGAGTGACCACTAACCACAGAGTCAGGAGCCAGCCTTGAATACTTCTAAGTGTGATCCCAAAAGTTGGGAGAAATTGTTTAAAAAAGAGAAAAGAGGAAAAAAAATGACTAGAGATGTAGACAAGATCTGTTCCAAAAATAATTTGAGGGCCAGAGCGATAGCATAGCGCTAGGGTGCTTGCCTTGCACACTGCTGACCCATGATGGGATTCAATCTCTGGCATCCCATATGGTCCCTCAAAGCCAGGAGTGATTTCTGAGCACATAGACAGGCCAGGAGTAACCCCTGAGTCACCAGGTGTGACCCAAAAGCCATAAAATTTTTTTTCTGAGTGTACTAATGTAATTCATCAGTATATCACTTGTATTGCATATTTCAGGTCCTTAATTTGGTGTCTGGAGCCTTAAATAATACTAATGTTAATAATAGTTAGATGGATTAACCAATAAATTAATATTTATCAGTAAAGTCACTTAATTTGAAATGCCTTCAACAAGAAAATAATGAATTTGTACTTATTTTAGAGAAATACCTTTAACTAAATAAAAGAAGGATTCCAAAGTCAATGTCAATAGAATCAAAAGAACCAAACTAAACAAGCTATACACAAAAGGAACCTGTTACTACTAACAGTCCAGAGAGCTAAGGTTGGAGGTAAGGGATGCATGCTGGGAACAGTGGTGGAGGGAGGGTAACACTGGTGATGGGAATGGCCCTAATTCACTCTCACTATGTATATTAAATATAACTGTGAATGACTTGTAATTTACATTGGTCTCAATAAAAGTTATATAAAAAAGAATGATTCAAAATAATAAAGAATAGAATGAGGTGAAACATTTGTTAATTATGCATGCATATACAAAATAACATATGAGCTAATAGAGATGAATTAATTCTCAGCATAAGAAGTTATAAAAATGTTTCTCATAGTCCTGAAGTTAAAGCACAGAAAGTAGGGTGCTTGGCTTTGCACATGGCCAACGTGTTTTTGATCACTCACATTCCATATGGTACCCCTGAGGCGCTCAGGGACAATTTCTGAGCAAAGAGTCAGGAGTAATCACTGAGTACTATCACATCTAGCTCCAAGGTAATTAAGGTTTTTTTTTCTTTAAAACTATGCAAATAGAATTGAAGTAGAAATCATCCCAGGTACAGAGTCCCATGGTTGAAAACAAGTATCATATTACCTCATTCATGTATGCCTAATAGTAACTACAAAAGATAACAAATAAAACAATCTCCTACTTTGATCACAGAACTAAAGTTACCAGAGCAAGAGGAGGATTTAAAAGGGAATGAGGTTCAATTGACTGCAGTAAAGGAATATTGGTAAGGTGTAAGCAATTGTTGGTATTGCATTTTGAAGTTCTGTTAAATTCTAAAATTAATCTGTAATTCAAGATTAACTCAAATAAAAATTTTCACCACCAAAGCATCCTCCAAATTCTATTCTTGATATTTGGATGCCTGTGTTCATAGCAACATTATTCTAAACAGTCAAAAGATGAACTCACCCTAAATGCCCATTATTAGATGACTGGAATTATGCTTTATATACTCAACAAAATATTACTCTGTCATCCAAATGATCACACTACACTCTTGGCCAAAATAGATACATATTGAGTTGGTTATGGTAAGTAATGGGTTTTATTTATATCTGACATATGAATAACTAAAACAAACATATTAGCTAAGTAAAGTCAATGGATTCATTGAAAAATATGGGAGTTAACAGAAAAGGAAAGATGTGAGAGGAAAGGAATACAGGGTCTTTTGAATGGTGGGATGAAACTGGAACTTCAATGGTGTGAAAGGTAATAACTAAACACATATGAAGTTGTAAAGCTTAATCATTCTAAAAATGGAAATTAATTAAAAATGAATTACATAATAGGTTATGGTATTTAGGGGTTCTAACTTAATTATAGAGAATAATATAGATTTTGAAGCAAAAGAAAACCAGATTGAAATGTATCTTTCCCCACCACTTACTGTGTCTATGCAAAAAAAAAAAAATCACACACACACATAAAACCTTGCTATTCCAGCTTTCCTTCCTTATTTTCTTTCTTGTTGCTTGTTGTTGTTGTTGTGTATTTTGTCATTGTTTTTTTCCTTTCTTCTTTTAAATTGATATTTATAACTTCTAGACTGACTCCTCCCAGCTTTCCTTTTGTTTTTTTCATAACAGAACCACAGAAGTTGTATCATTTTATTCTGCCTCTTAAATCGAGGGGGAGAAATTGTGGAAGGTACCAGGAGCAAAAAATCGCATGAACTTTAAATGGAAATAAAAAATGATCAAATAAAGATCAAACCAAATTCAATGACAATAGAATCAAGAGAACCAAATTACAACAAACTGTACACAAAGGGGACCTATTACACTAATAGTCAAGGGGGCAAAAAGGGGGCGGTATGGGATGAATGCTGGGAGCAGGGTGGAGGGAGGACAACACGGGTGGTGGGAATGACCCTAATTCACTGCCACTATGTACCTTAAATATAACTGTGAAAGACTTGTAATCCACATTGGTCATAATAAAAATTAATTTAAAAAATAAGTCTGTAACTTTCCTTTTCAAATACACACTATACTGTTACAATGAATTTTAAAAAAGAACACTTTGGGGAGTAAAACTTTAAAGAAACAAGTATATGTGTTAAGTTACTGCATATTCATGCTAAAATGGATTATTGCATAGATAGCAACATGTTCTTATATAAACTTTTAATAGAGGGAATTCTGTAATATTTCTTTGGATCACAGGCTATAGGTACCATTGTTTCTAGCTATTCATTTAATTTTATGCACATTTAGGTTCTCAAATATCTTGGTCCTTTTTATTTTCAATACTTATGAAAATAATTTTACATAAATTTTGGGAGGTAGGGGCCGGAGAGATAGCCTGGAGGTAAGGCTATGTGGAAGGACAGTGGTTCGAATCCCGGCATAACATATGATCCCCCATGCCAGTCAGGGGCGATTTCTGAGCGTAGAGCCCTGGAGTAACCCCTGAACGCTACCAGGTGTGACCCAAAAAAACAAAAATAAATTGGGGGGAAGCTAATTAACAGCAATTTTTAATTTTATTCTGAGTAGACAAAAATTAAAAACTAAAAACATTTTACTAACCAGATATTAACTAAAGGACATCTACTAGTAACTACTTTTTTTTTTTTTTGAATTTTGGGCCACACCCGGTGATGCTCAGGGGTTACTCCTGGCTATTCGCTCAGAAGTCGCTCCTGGCAGGCACGGGGGACCATATGGGGAACCGGGGGATCGACCCGCGGTCCGTCCTAGGTTAGCGCAGGCACCTTATCTCCAGCGCCACCGCCCGACCCCCACTAGTAACTACTTTTTTAACTATCAATATTAACCAAGAACTCAGAAAAATATAATTGTTAAAGTATTTATTTGTTAATTATTTGGGGTCATATATGGTGGTGCTCAGAAATAACTTTTGATTCTGCAGTCAGAAATCACTCCTGACAATGTTTGAGGGACCATAAGGAATCTGGTAAATAAACCTGATTGGCCATGTGAAATATAAGATTCCTACCCACTCTACTATTACTCCAATTCCTTAAAATTGTTATAATTATTTAAAAAATAGATGATTTATCTGAAAATTTGTGAGCATTTTTCTATATATGTTGATTTTTAACTTGATGTTACAATATAAAATCTGAAACAAACATTCAAATATAAACACATTTTGTATGTTCTATTTTCACAAGCTTGTCCAAATTTTACAGATTTTATTTAGCTCAATAAAACTGACTTAGCAGTATCAGTATAGAACAGGATGCTCTGTAAGTTAGAAAGCTCCAGATCAGATTCTTATATAGCTAATTCTTTTCCACAAAAGATTCCAGGAAGTAGAGAAAAATAACTCTGCCTTGATATCTTGCATCATCAGATTAAAATTCTATTTTAATGACATCACTGGATAATCAATCTGGAATGTTACGTTAGTCTTTCTTGAACATTTTTAAATCTAGATAATAAGATTAATATCTAAAAACCAAAAAGATAATGAAATACCTGAATGATGTATGTATTTCTTCTAGCACAGTGTCTAAAATCACTAAAAGACTCCACTCATTGTTGTACACTAAATTGAAAGGACACTGCAACTGAACACAGAATAATTAAAATATATTTATTTGGTTAAGGAACCAAACTCAACTGCTCTCAATGGTTTAGTTGTGTCTCTGTGCTCTGGGGATGTGCCTGGTATTGCTTATGGGACCATATGTGGTTCTGGGTTATTCCTGAGCACCACCATATATGAAACCATATATGATTGGGATCAAATCTCATTCTGTCACATAAAGGCAAGCTCAACTCAGTGTACTCATTCGCTCCAAAATATTATTTTGAAGAGGATGATTGGAAAGAAATAGTGAAAGGGAGTTTTTTTAAAGTTAAGTAACAAAACTCTCTTTAGTATATGGTTAGAATTTTAAGATGCAAAGTCAATGGAAACAGTGATTTTAGAGGAAAAATTGCAGGAAAAGATGCAAAACTATTTGTATGTGACTATTTTTAAAATGAGAAAGTTTTCCTGGAAGGAGTTTGGAGCTAGTCACAAAGATGTAATGTGGCCTTCAGGATGAAATTTTGGTTCTTTTAGTACCAAAGGATGCATGCTATGTTTGGAACAAATAAATATTCTATTAAGAAAACATAATGATCAAATTTGCTCCCTGAAGAAACACACATATTCATATTAATCACAAGCCCCTTCCAGAATGTTTGAAAACGTATTCCCTCTATCCTTAAATATGTTACTTTAACAATTTAAGAAAACATACTGATAAGAAAAACTAGCAGACACGGAACATTTTTTAAATGTTTTCTATGAAGAAAAATTTCCCAAATTTGGGGATGTAATATTATCAGAGTCTTCAACATTTCTCTGAACTTATGATGAACCATTCTTCTCTTCTCCTTGGAATTGCCTTGTAGGTTCTTTGGGAACAGACAAAACTTCCTCACTGTGGCATAATAAACACTGGCTGATCCCCTCTCCAGTAAACATTCTACGGAAAGAACACAGCTGGTGTATGAAAGAAAAGCTTGCTCACACATTTCAAGATAACTTCCGATTAGATTCATTCTTAGATTATTCAAACCCACAATGTTTTTGGCTTGAATATAAAACATATTGAGTGTTTCAGGAAGGAATATTTGTTTCTGAATACCAGTCTCTGTGTTCAGCCTAGCAGAAAGAACTCTTATCCCTTTGGACTCCCATAGGCTTGTGGAATAAAAGTGAGTTGTGCATCGCTGGTTTGCTGTGGTCTCCCAAACCATATCAAACTGCCTGTGTCATGCTCGTCATTCAACAGATGGAAAATATTGCCTTGCAGTTCCGTGCCAGGAAGGGAGGCTCATTGGGAGAGGTGAATGGGGTCCCAGAGACGTGTACAGGCCATAAGCATTCCAGTGAGGGGTTAACGGTCAAGAAAAGTCGGAGTTCACTGAGGCAAGACAGAGAGAAATGGCCAAGCTGCTTTTGTGATTGATGATCAGTGGAATGCAAAGGAAGAAGAGAACGTCAGTACAAAAAGACATTTTAGTATGGAACACAGGCATTAATAGTGACTATCACAACGAACTCTGATGATGATTTATTGTGTGGCTTTGAGGCAAGTCCACCCATCAGGGGTTGCTAACAATGTACGAGCCCTGGGAAAAGCTCAAAATAACAGAGTACATCACAACCACAAATGTTCTTTTGGAATTTGCTCTTCTGTTCAGTATTTTACTTCCTCAATCAATATCTAAAGTCATCCATCCATATGGTTCTGCAAGATGTTTGCGTGGAATTGCAGTTAATCATGATCCCCACCCAGTAGAGTCATCTGCCCACTTCCCACTCACTTCAAAGTGTGGGGACTTGGCTCTCACAACCACACTTTTATGTGGCTGCCTTTGTATACTCTAGCATTGCTTTATTTTCTTAGTTTAGCATGTTGTATCAGCCCTCCCTTGAACTACCATAAGTAGAGATCTAATAATACAATTTGATGTCTTAAAAAGCCATGTAACATTCCTTGAAGCATATACATATTTTGTACAGTGAAAGAAAACTCATTTTGTCAGTGCATGAAATTCTGTTCCTATCCCTGTGTACCTTCACATTAAGACCTTTGTGGAAGATAGTGTTAACTTTTCATAGATGCTTAAAATTTCTGAATGCATTTATTACTCCCATGAAGAGATTTGCATATATATATTGCATATCTATATATTTATGGTAGTAAGAATTTTATATATTATCTTTTGTAATAAGGTTAAAATTGACAATGCTAATATTTATGATAATAGATGTTAATATTATATGATAATAGATGATGGACAAATTGTGAAAAGCTGATGGTAGGTGTATATATAAACAGATAATTTATAAATATATAGAAGAACAGATGATGTAAAATGAAAAAGAACACATTTTTCTTTTTTGGTTTTTTGGGCCACATCTGTTTGATGCTCAAGGGTTACTCCCTGCTAAGTGCTCAGAAATTGCCCCTGGCTTGGGGGTACCATATGGGATGCTGGGGGATAGAGCCACGATCCTTCCTTGGATAGTGCTTGCAAGGCAGACACCTTACCTCTAGTGCCACCTCGCCAGCCCCAAAAAAGAACACATTTTTCTTAATACGATTACATTCCATTTAGTAAGCACTTCATATACTGCTGATATTTTATATTACATTTTTCTCTCTAAGTTCTTTTTGTCTCAGAAAAACTGACTAGTTTTTGGTTCCAGTTTTTTAGATATAGAAATGGAAACACCATTTCAGAGTGACCTGATCACTAAGTGCATTTAACAGATGCCAAAAGCTCTGCTCTTAAATGTGACACTAGTCTCATTCCCACTAAAATCTCTAAAATGGGTTTCATAAATCCTTTGATTCTCTTCTGACCTGAAATATGACCACTATTGTGTATCTACAGATAAAGTTTCAGATTTATATAAGTTTAGATAAATTTATAAGACTTTATTATTAAGAATCTTCTCAACTTTCACTGATCTCTTTCTTTTTTAGCTAGTTACATAGCCAGTAACTTTATCCAACTCTGTATTTACACACCCATGTAACAACTACTCATTTTAATATTTTTTTGAAAATTAAGTCATTTACTTTACTTTTTATTTGTTTATTACTCAGACAATTATTCATAACAGCTAAGTCAGCATAAGCAGTGCTTTATGCAATAATTCAAATTTTAAAATATTTAGGTAGACACTTAAAAGTGCTCTGTTCTAATGTATAGTAATAATCATCATTTTGTTTAAATTTTAAAGTGATATATATAGCCTAACATATATATGTAACATAACACTACATTTACTTCTTAAAGTAAAAAAAATTCGCATGAAAACATTATATTGATACTTTCTGTACAACAATCACTGACAAAAAAAACAAATTATCATTGGGTATTGTGGTGAGATTGTCCAAGTTACTTCAGATAAAGGGTGATTTTGTGCCAGATATACATGGACTAAACAAAACCAGTAGTCATCAACATAGGGCCAATGATCACAGAAAATTACCTATAGATGAGCCATGGGGAGACAAAGTATGAAGATTAAGAACTGCCACACGTGGGGCTGAAGAGATGGCCTGGAGGTGGGTCATGTGCTTTGTATGCAGAAGAATGGTGGTTCGAATTCCAGCATCCCATATGGTCCCAGGAGCCTTCCAGGAGGGATTTCTGAGCGTAGAGCCAGGAGTAACCCCGAAGTGCTGCCGGGTATGACCCAAACATCAATAAAACAAACAAACAAAAAGAACTGCCAAATGTGTAAGTCAGCCGTAATGCAAATAACTTTATGTATGAAACCCTGGATTCAATACCCAAAATGTGTTTCCTCATACATATGCGTATGTGTGCATGCACACACAAATTAAAGGAATAGACAAGGTGAAATTAAAAGCAAACTTAGACTCTGGCCAGAGAAAAGAATTTATAAAAAATCAGGATAGAATTATAGTGTAAATCCAGTGTACTTATGGTGGAGATATATTGACACTTTGGTGGGAGCTATCGTATGGTACATGTACCCTTCAACATATAAACATTTAAATTCTCATGACCTAATGTTAGTTCAAGAGAAGTAGAAAAATATTAAGTAGGATTTAAAACCACTTTACCTATCTGAGTAACTTTTCTTATTGCCCTAATCTAATCTGGGATTTACTGAAGCCAAATGTTGTATGGCCAAGTCTTATTTGCTTTGTCATTTTTCTCCTGTGGAACATACAATAGTTTTAGTGCAAATGTCTTTTTTCTTCAGGTATATTACTTCAAACCTAGGTTACATTTGAATTTTATAAGTGAACAGTATCATTCATATAATGTATGGATGTAAAAACATCAAATATTAAACCAATTTTGATTTTTCTGAGAACTAGACCCTGCATATCTAAGCAATTTTAGAAACAATGTAACTTAACAAAATATGTTGAGTATATATGTTACCTGGACAGATGCAACAGCAAAATAGGTTGATTTAAATGTTTGACTACAACTTACCTTTTGCTTGTGTAATTCTGTTCTACCCAGTTGACCAAAGTGTGTGTTCTCTCACTGTAAGCCATAGAAGCTGGGAAAAAAAAGAAGTTACCATATTTTTTGTACAATAAGACTCACTTCCCCCCCCCCCAAAAAAAAAAAGATGCATCTTATTGAGCAAATGCCACCTGGAGCTGAAGCATGAGTGCAGGGGAGGAGAGCATCTAAAAACTATGTGTATCATATGGTCAGGTGTTTTTAATAGAGCGAAAAATATGGTAAATAGTAGTTAAATGTTTAAACATTTTAATATATTTCATAGGAACCATCTATGGAATGTTCCTATCATAGGAACAGTCTATGTAAGAAATTTTAATGTTTTTAGTTTTTGAAAGCTGAACCCCATATTTGGAGACCTAATGAATGAAACATCAAGAGCCAAATTTCTTATTTATTGGAAACTCTATAATTGGAAAACACTACAATAAGTATGTGTTGGAAAAGTGAATTTACTAGCTTATCTTATAAATAATTAGTCTGAAGTCTTTGTTTTTTTTTAACTGATTTTAGCATTACCTGTAAAATTTTGGAGAAATTTGAAAGCAAGAAGATAGGTGAAGTAAAAAAAAATTCTGTGGTATGAATTTAGAAAATATTTCATTTATAAAATAATATTTCTTTATAAATATAAATTTTAATAATTCTGGTTATTACTGAATTCTAGTTATTAAGAAAATATTCTTAATCATAGAGCTACCACAACACCACAAATAATAATAATAATAATAGAACACCACATTAATAGAATATTATGGTATGGTCACTATAAAAGAAAATAATATTGGTGGTGAAAGACAACTCAGGAAAAAAGGTAAATTTTTAAATACATGGAAGAGAAAGAAAACAGAAATATTGAATCTACTGGGTAGAAGATATTAGCATATATTAATATAGAGAGATGAAAAGAATGTTTGCATTCATGTCAACTTAAAGACTTGCTGTTTAAATTATTGGTTTCTGAAATAGCATCTCTGTTCCAGAAAGAGAAATCTCATCCAGACCTACTGAGGGTGGAACCTGACTTCTGTTTGGGATAAACCATCCAAGGTGATTCTTAGAATGTTTTTTAAAAGAGTTCTATAATAAAATGAGCAATGAACTAATTTTTTACTTGCAAATTGAAAAACGGTGCTAAAATGGGAAGTCACATTATATATATAACACACTCAGTTTTGTGAGTACATTTTCCCTAGGAGTTCAAATAAAAATAAAGAGAAGCTAGATTGAATCAGAATGCTGTCTTAATTTTAGAGCATTTTAAAGTATGAACAAAGTACTTTTCCATGCATTACCTATTTTATACTCTTATAACATCCTATATTATTTGTCAAAACATATTTTGATAACAAATTGATTTTCCAGAGAACTGTACAAATCAGCTCTGTAAAAAATGTTGATCTCAGCAAAATAACTTTCACAAATCGCTGACAAATTATACTGCATCCATGAAGGCATATGGCAAAATATAAAAATGTTTAAAAAGCTATGTCTACATTACAGGAAATACAAGTTTTTTTGGTTATATGTTAATTTTCTCCTGTACTTAAAATAATGTTCTAGTCTTTATTTTTCATATGGGTGACTTGTGACTATACTTAGGTATGTTATCCAGAATGTAATATTTTGACCTCATGAAAAAAATATTGCAAGCATATTACTAATCTTTTGTGGCCTATATCCTTCATAAGGAAAATTCTGAATGAAGCTTTAAAGCTCTTGAATACTTTTTAGCTCCATTTGTTATCCCTAGGAGGCAGGTATTTAATCTGTCAAACATTTGTAAAACACCAAAAGCAGTATGGCCTTTGACCTGGGTCACTAAAGTTGCACCCCGTTCCGGTGACTTTTTGATTTTGCCCAGCAGGTCCCCATACATTTGTACTCTGCCTTATGAAGCATTCAAGCAGAGTATGATCTTTGACTCCTGGCCACCTGTGCCTCATACTTTCTGTGTGAAAGAAATAAATGACAGACTTGGAGATTAGGTCCAGTTCTCCCTTTTTATTCAGGTGTATTGCCAGCTGAGATGAATGACCCAAGGGTGCTTTAATTTATGATTTTTTTTCTATTACAACTTGTAGCTGTACATGTGTTATAGACAAACTATCTTAAAACTTTGCCTCCAAATGTGTTTTTTGGTAAACATATATAAAAATTGAATAAGAAGAAAACATTATAAGGCATGAATGCATGCATATACATTCTTAATTACTGCATGTGTTTTCCATATTAATGTCATCATTGTTGTTTTTCAATCCAGGATCTTTGACATTTTAGAGTTCTTTCCAAACGCTTACCAGTGGATTCTGGATATTACAATTCCAGACCCTATCTTGGGAATAACATTTGGAGATCCTATTGTGAATGGGTTCCATTTTAGCAGTTCAGAAAAAATTATTAGACTCACCAACAAAAAAATCCCTCACTCTTAAAGTATTAAATGTTTTTAGTTGCCTATCACTTTGATTTATTAATCCAATAGATAATTATTGAGCATCTACTGTGTGCTCAAATGTTAAGCATTTTAAAATACATAAAATTATGCTTTATCTTTCTAAAAGTCCAATATGTACATTAAAGTAGTTGCACAGAAACAGCACCGGATCAGACTGTCCAAGTTTGAAATTAAAGGTGCAAGCAACAGATTTGCATGGCTTGGATAAGAAAGCTGAGAAGAATCGTAATGGAAAAGATAGTATCTATTTAACCCTTGGATTATTTCAATAAGCAGAGAGAGACACAAATAATCCACATAGGAATGAACAGTATGAAGCATTAAAAAGAAATAAAGAATTATATTTATTAAGAATAACAAAAGGCCAGAGTGGTGGCACAGCCATAACATGTCTGCCTTGAGCACACTAGTCTAAGACTATCGGGGTTCAAACCCCTAGCGTCCCATATGGCCCCCCAAGCCAGGAGCACATAGCCAGGAGTAACCCCTGTGCGTCACAGGGTGTGGCCCAGAAATAAAAAAAAAGAAAGTCCTTGATGAAATGCTAAGAAGACAAATGAATAAAAGTAGTAAATCTTAAGTAGAAAATAAGGAGAATAAATGAATGGAGTGTAATGATAAGAAATTTTAATTTGATTATAAGGTTTTAATCAGAGTCTTTAATCAGATAAATACATTTTGAATAAAGGTTAAACAAAATATGGAGATTTAAAATAGAAAATGCCGATATCTTTCTCTTTGTACCAATAGAATATTTTTTCATTTAAACAATTATAGAGAATGAATTCCTAATGTCAATTATTAAAGATGTTAGTGATATTAGCAAGTATGTTTATTTCTTCCCAAACATCCTAACAATAAATAATACTCTTGGAGCCAGAGAGATAGCCTGGAAGTAAGACATTTGCCTTGCGTGCAGAAGTTTAGTGGTTCGAATCCCGGCATCCCATATGGTCCCCGGAGCTTGCCAGGAGCGATTTCTGAGCATAGAGCCAGGACTAACCCCTGAATGCTGCCAAGTGTGACCCCAAAACCAATATATAGATAGTTAGATAGATAGATAGATAGATAGATAGATAGATAGACAGATAGATAAGTAGATAGATGGATACCCAATAAATAATATGCCCAAATTTCTTAACAGTAAACAATATTTGGATAACTTTGAAATAATTACTTTTTTAATAACATACTTCTCAGGATTTATTCATGTAATATATGCATGCATCCATAAAGAACAGTTGGGTTAATAGCCGGCAAAAACAGTGTCTTTGTATTGTTGTGCTAATTATTTTTAAAAAATGGAGAATTTCAAGACTGAAAAAAAATGAGCAAAGAGATAATGATTTTATATTTTTATTTTAACAGAGATATTTTATAATACATGAATAAAGTAAGATAATTTAGCTGTTTGATTTACCCTACCTCTTTTCCATGCCATAGATTAAGTAGAAATTCACAGTTTAACTTCAAGTAATAATCTTAATCAGAAATATAATGTATTCCAGTGTTCAATTCCACAAGTTGAATAAATGTACTAGCTAAGTACTTCACATTAAGTTTCTTAATTTACATTGGACAACAGTCCATTCTATTTTGGTAGGATTCTAAATGGTTTAATCCTTAAAATAAGTTTCTCACCTACATACAAATCTTTAGACAATAGTTTATCAAATATTTATATCTACATATGAAATATCACAAGAAATTAAATAAATGTTTAACTGCATATTATAATACAATTCCCAATTCAAGTATAAAACTTTGAAATATGCATATGACTTCTTTTTCAAGCTTTCTAATTCAAGGAGTGCATTAAAAAAATCAAAATGGGTCAGGGTGAAAGAACGAATGTCTCTGTCATGATATCTGATTTAGCATTCCTTTTATAGCAACCTCTACCTAAAATCCTCTTTAGAAAATTGCACTGTAGTTTTGAGGATTACATCATTAATAAATCATGTGACTTCATATTTTATTTGTCCTTGGCTCTGTATACTGAGGTCACCTTTGTCAGACGTCACCAGGTGGTTATAATGGTAGGAATAAGTGGTGTCTAGATGAAACACATGTAAATTAATTCATCAATAAAAAAAATCTTCTGTGTTGACATTGTCAACTGACACATAAGTTTCACCTTCTCAAGCTTTTTATTTATCCATAAGCCTCTTCATTAAGTTCTAATCTTTTAGAAATAACACAAACTCTTGACTACACACTATACCACAAAAAAAAAAAAAAAAAAAACAGCAACAGCAGAAACAGCAGCATAGAAAGACCAGGTAAGTAATCAGCCATCAGCCTCCTACTACAAAGGCCCATAATAAGCCTTTAGAGATCTTATACAGGATTACAGGTAAAGGATATCATGGGAAACCACTGACTCCAACGGAAACAATCCAAAATAATAAGTTTTAATGTCTTAATATTTCTATACTTAAAATAACTTCTCAGCTTTTCCGTCCACAGGCGTTCTTGGATACAAACGGTGGGTAAACAAACTAAGATTGCATCTCGGGGCTCAATCACACGAGATACCATACCCAGCTTGCACTACGAGAATGTCCTGATAAAACTCTTTAACATACCTATATATCTAGGTTATACCTTCATTTAGGACTTGAAGCACGTGACCACCCAAGACCACCGAAGCAGCAACAGTGACCTACAGACTTATACTACAGGCTCTTCTCATCGAACACATTCAAACAAACTAGCATTCCCTAGCTCTTTTCTCTACTCTTCACACTACTGGTTTTTTCTTCTTATTTTTTCTCTCCTTTTCCTTTTAATTTATTTTTTCTTTTCTTCCCTGCCCCTTCCATATACTTCTCCCTTTTTCCCCCTTCGAAAATTCGACTATCCCTTCACCCCTCAATCCCTTCCAGATTCCCCACCTTATTAAAACTCCTCACCCTCATTTCCTAATCCATTAGGCATCAAGAATGACCTCTTACCCCAACGAACCAGTACTCAGCACCCAAGCGAAGGGACAACCAGTCAAACCCACACCTCACCCCCTACAAGAAAAGGCATCCAACTCCCCTACTGACTCATACTGCGAGACCATCCTGACCAACCCTTCCTAACGTGGACTGTTACTTGAAACCGGACTTAGCCCTACAAGTATCCCCCAATGCATGAACTCCTCCCTAGTCCTCCTGCCGCAAATATTCTTCCAATCTCAAGAAGGCCAGGTTGGGAGATGAAAAAGCGTCAGGGAACCCACACACCACAAGAAAACCTCAAAAGTCAATGGGGAAACCTATACTACCATCATAAGCATAAGACCTGAATTACACTACCTCTTTATCTGCTTTTCCCCAAATGCAAGATGCTTTCTTGCATCACCATGTTTCTTTAATTAATTTTTTACTTCATTTCTTAAAAATCTTTTTCTTTCCATATATATATATGAAAAGAAAAAAGCTCCATATATATATGAAAAGAAAAAGCTTTTTAAGAAATGAAGTAAAAAATTAATTAAAAAATTTAATTATATATATACCTGGGCACATATATTTTTATTTCTATTTTTATCTTTTTTGGGTGTGTGACCTGTTTTTGTTCTCTTCTCTCTCCATCCTCGAATGCACCAGCAATATAATATAGCACCATTTCTCCCTGCAAAGGCACACTAAAAAAGGGGGGGAAATCTTACGTATAAAAACAAATTCTTATTTATTAGAGATAAGAACTCATACTTGTTTACAATACAGGGGTATCTCCTACCTTGAAAATATGTCACGGGGACCCAACTAGACCCCAGATGATTAGACACCAACCGTCCAGCCTTGAACTCTGGATCACTGACATAGAAATGGCACACTTCTTCACAACAGCCATAGGAAACAAATTTCAACCAGGACATCCTTAATAGGGCTCAAACACCAACAAGTGACAAACCTATTATGATACCCTGACAACAAGGAAAATGGGAACAATTGAACCTAAGAGCAAGGTATCCTACCTCACCAGCTAATGATAAGACAAAATCAGAAAACTTGTCACCCTTTCATCTATCCAAATGTCAAGACTGCAATTTATAGATGACTGGCTGACAGAACCATGGCTAGAGTGTATGTATCCTGGACCAATAAAAAAAGCCCTAGTTGGGGCCCGGGAGATAGCATGGAGGTAAGGCGTTTGCCTTTCATGCAAAAGGTCATCGGTTCGAATCCCGGTGCCCCATATGGTCCCCCGTGCCTGCCAGGAGCAATTTCTGAGCATGGAGCCAGGAATAACCCCTGAGCACTGCCGGGTGTGACCCAAAAACCAAAAAAAAAAGAGAGAGGTGAAACGGAATACTGCTCACCCTGGCTCAAAAAGACCTTAGAGGTATCAGCCCCCAAATCACATACCTGTAGTTTTGAGCAATTCAGTGTCTCTTCAAAGATGGGTGGAAATCAGGGAAGCTGGGCCCCTGGTGAGCAAACCTAAAAACAATGTGAGAAGACTGGCAATCTGGTGGCAGGTAGAATTACATTTCTAAAATATTAATAGTGCTTTAAATTATGGTACCAAAGAAATTAATAATAAAGTACAGGCTTATGGATTTGAGTTTGTACAAGTTCCAGACAAAATTTTGAATATGTTCATTGTAATTAATCATTCTATTTTCAAATTATTTTATTAATTGGAATTTTCTTTATTTGAAAGCTTCCTAAAGATGGTTGCTCAGAGACATAATTCCAATATCACACCATCACTGTGGTATGCACCTCCTTCCCCCAAAAATCCAAAGTCCCCACTCTTCTAAATCCCACCACCAAAAATCAATTGTGTGGGTCAGTTCTCCATTGTTTTGCCTTTGACCTTTTGCCATATATCGGGTTTCACATATGAGAAACAATACCCTGTACTTATCCCTATTTTGTTCTGACTGACCTCATTCAGCATGACATCTAGTCCCATTGGTGTTGCTGCAAATTGTGTGTGTTTTCTTACAGCTGCATAGTATTCTGTTGTGTATATAAACCACAATATTCATATTTAGACTACTTTCATATATTGGCTAATTTACTAAGAAATACTTCAAAGTCATGCATCTTTAATTGATTTTGGTGTCAAGAGCCCAAATAGAAAAACTTCCAATCAACAAAGCTAAAAGTATGCAACAGAGTCTTAATAATTAAATGCTATTAACTGTAGGCACTGCACTATGGCCATTATTTTGTGCATAAGATATCTGGGGCTCAATAATTTTGCATCTCTTAAATTTTGTACCTGTTGCCAACTATCTTCTCATTTTCTTCTGCCCATCCCTTGGCAACCACCATTCCAATCTTTATCTTTATCACATTCTTTCTGCATGGATATTTTTTTTATAAATGGAGTGGTTCTTGCTTTCATATATGTTAAAATGTAGGAGAGATTTGTCACCTCAAAAAAATAACTATTTTTCTTTCTTTGGTGGAGGAAGTGGCCACAACAGTACTCAGTACTTATTTGCTCCTACACTCAATAATCACTCCTGGTGGAAGAGAGGAAACCTATGAAGTGAAAAGATAAAACCCAGGTCACCTGTATGCAAGGCCTACCTGCTTCCAGGTCCCATGTGTTATTGAGGTCAACGTGCCCTAATGAATTTGTAACAATAGCAATTTTACTTGAAGAGAAATGAAAAGCCACCCACCAGCTTTCTACAATTAAGAATAAAAATATATTCTAGAAAATAAAAATGAAATGTAAAATGTAATAACAGTAAAAAACAGATTATAAAAGACAATGTGTATGTGTGGGAGGGGCCAAGGCATGGAAATAGAAATTATACATACATAATTTTTAATTTATTTGCTTCTTTATTTTCACTTCCCTCCCATACTGATTATTTCCATAATCACTTCTAATGATTAAGGAATAGAAATTGGTACAAGTGCCACTATGTTAACTCAAAATCAGAATAAACATAACTGAGTTTCAGACAAAATTCATAACACAGCACTGATTCTTCAACATTAGGTATAATTTTGTGGCATATATGCAAATAACTGCAAAATTTTATTTGTGCCCTTTCCTTAGAAACCATTATTTCTCTTCTGATAGAAGGAGAAATATTTTAAATTGTGAGACTTACTGGCGCAGTAACTAGTAAAGAAAACTTAAGAGTCAGTTAAAATTTTGGAATCAGAGAGAGTACAGGGGTGACAGTGCTGGCCTTGCAGTGACTGACCCCAGTTCTATCTCCAGCACTGTATTTGGTCCCATAGCATTCCATTAGAAGTGATCCATGACAGAGTCAGATGTAAGCTCTGTATAGAACTGAGTGTGACCTTCAAAAACAAACAAAATGAATTCAAAGGAGCACGTTAAAACTAATCACTCCCCTCTCTGTCATGTTCTAGTGGTGAGAGTCTCATTGTTAAGCCTTGGACACTGGCACTAGAGCTTCAACTATCAAATGTGGTGCTAATGTTGTTATGGAAATTTTATGACTCAATATGGAGTGTTTAACATTTCATTCTTCATGAAGAGTAACTATTTTTATTAATACTTCCATAGCATTAACCATTGTAACTTAATAGCCGTTGCTAGGGGTGCTTCTTAAATAAATAAAGGCTGACAAAAATAAAATACGTTATTTCTGACAGACTGTGAGGGTTGGCTTTTGAAAAATGAGAAAGCCAATTAACAGAGATTCCAAAAGATACATGAAAGTTTTGGTAAACATTTTATTGAATCATATTCACATGTTCTACTGTTTTATAGTTTCACTGTATAATTATATGTATGCATACATATGTGCTTTAAAATGTGAAGATCACAGCTCAATTAATCCCTGCTAAAAACATAGGCATTCAACAGACCATTGAAAAAGAGATCAGGTACTTTAATTATATTGCTTACCACAGACACTGGTTCAAAAAGGCACACTTATGGTTCCCTCCGCACTACCAGGAACACATAGCTTTAACACATAGCCAAAAATAAGCCCTGAGCATTGCTGGGTGCAGCTCCAATCTGAAAATATTATTTAATTGCATACTTGATTAGTCTTTTCTTGGAACCATTTTCTTCCTAAGTATACTATTGTCAGAAGCAAGAGACATCAAAACCATCGAGGTCTTGAATAAAAATTCTCCCTGAATTATCAGATTTATTGAATTAGTTATTAAAAAAGATTGAAGGTATCAAGTATGATCTCTTCTTATTATTATATTATCTATTATTTTGACTCCAAGTCTTGATGAATACTGCAAGTCAAACTCAAAAGAGGGGGCTAAAAAAGGGTAGCTAGAAATTTTGAAATTTTGAAATATTTTGGGGGCCAAAAAAGGGTAGCTAGAAATTTTGAAAAATTTATAAGAGATGCTGTCAGCAATGTAAATATCACATAATGATCTGAAATTTGTGTGAAGATTTCTGATGCACATACTCATTAGCCTGTTCTACTATCACTACACTCACAAAAGTGAAGCTCTGGCAAAGACTAAAAACCCAAGGCATGTTATGGTAAGACTAAAACAGAGGAAGATAATAGAAATTATCTGTCGAGTGCTAGCCATACTTCATGAAGTTAATGGCAATTCTTACTCCTTTCATGCATTTGATCTTTTAAAGAGTTGGAAATGGAATTTCGAAAGTCAAACTTACACTATCGTTATGTTCCTCTGAGCTTGACTAAACTTAAGACCACCTTTCTGATGGTAGAAACTGACTTTCCTTTTCTTAGAACAATTACCTTACCAATGTGTTGCTGTAAATTCTTTCTCTATTCCTTTGACATATAAATCCTATAAAAAAGAAAAAGCTTCCTGGTACTTTTACAATTCAAGAATGTGCTGCTCATATTCCTAGATCCATCATTTGAAAAGGCAATCATCTTCTATTTCTCCTTTTAACCAATCCCCAATGGGAAGACAGAAGTTGTCTTCCATGGAGGTGAGGTGGCAACTACAGATGTCTTAATCTCATTGAAAATTTTTGCAAACCCAGGAATCACTGGTTTCACCCAACACATCCATTGAGGAGCCTCATTTGCTAATTTTCTGGAAGTGTTTCTCCAGGATCTCCCTCTCACCATTGAACATCTTCTAACCCCCTTTTCACTTTCTGGCTTTTCTCTCCCAAGTAGGAGTAATAGTCTTTCTTTCTTGTTCTGTTTTTTAAACTGCAATTGTTTATTTGCTTTTACACTGGATATTGGCAATTTACAGTATGCATCCTGTTATTCACCATGGGGCTAGAGACGGCCGTGGCTAGGATGAGACTGGCTTTGATATTTGACTGTGAATCACAGAAGACAAAATTTTTTTTTGTGTGACAAAGTTATGAAAGGGTAGATATAGTATATCAGGAGTGGTGGTGGCTATATTGATGATTCTCCTTAACAGAAAACCTGTTTTAAGTTAGAGTACAATGTCTGGTAGAAAATGGAAACAGAATTACAGCTGGCAACAGAAATACTATGGGAATGGGATTGAGAAATAAAGTACTTATCTTGCATGCTCCAAGCTTAGGGTTGAATCTTGCACTGTCTGTTCCCCCAATCACCCTGACCAGATAAGAATAGAACTCAGTATTGCCAGTTTTGACCTCCTGCCAGTCATAACAGATTCATTTCAATCAAACTTTGAGTTGTGTTAATGAGATCTGTTAGCACCAAGTGTTGGAAATAAACACACACACACACACACACACACACACACACACACACACACACACACACACACACACACAAAGCTACCTTTATGGCAAATATATATTTTTGTCTCTCTGTCTTTTTTTTCTCTATTGCTGTCTCTCTCACTTTATCTTTGTCTATCTCTCTCTCTTCCTTTCGGGCATTGTGATTTGCAATATTGTTACTTAAGGGTAATTTTTCATATCACTCTGGACAAGTACTAGTTGCTGAAAGAAGGAAAAGAGATTGCTATAATTTACCCTAATTATCTGTCCTTCGGCACTTGTTGAGAAACTGATTTGGGGTTAAAATATTCATTTATTTCTTCAATAGTTTTCCTTATCCAGCATGGCATAATTAATCTAGCTTTTAATGCTACATTGTTTTCTATCCTATTTTGTTTTAGAATTTGTTCTTTAAATGTTATTGTTCTGCTCCAACTTTTGATCTTGATCTGAAAATTCATCATAAACTTACAATATTCTAGATCAAAAAAAATTGTTTTTGGTGTTTGGGTCACACCCGGCAGCATGCATGGGTTACTCCTGGCTCTACACTCAGAAATCGCTCCTGGCTGGCTCAGGAGACCATATGGAAAGCCGGGATTTGAACCACCAACCTTCTGCATGTAAGACAAACGCCTTACTTCCATGCTAGCTCACCAGCCCCTAGATTGAAATTTTTATTTCACCTTTTGAAACAGAACCTATGGGTTCATTCAGGACACACATATTCGATAAGATACTTCTATACTTTCCAGACTCCCAATATTGTTTCATTTAGAATTCAAAGAGGAAGTCAAATCCAACTTTTTTTGAACTCTGATCTTAACCTGTCTATGTATTTTTAAATTGCAATATCAAAGTATCTTGCTAATGATGAAGAGGAACATTTTCAAACAATTTGATGTTCCATTCAAACTGAAATATTACGTACAATAAAGTCAAATTCTTCCTAAATACGGAAATATTTCTATTTCTGATTGATTTTAAATGTTTCAATGGCTTTAAATATAAAATACTATTCACTTAAAATACATCACAGAAATACATAAGAATATATAGTGAAGATAAATCTCTTGAGTTTACAAAAATTAGCATGATTCAAACATGACTATAATGAAAAAATTTTATTTAATAATTACTACCACAAAAATGAATAGACAAATGCCACATTCTGTTTGCATTTCATAATGAAGTTTCTTATCCTAAAAATCTTTATTTTTGATCACTTTTATTATGATAAAAATCTTACTCAACAAAGTTTTCTAGACAATACTTTCTCTGTATTATTAGTCGTAATCGTTGCTGGCTTCCTTTCTTTGATATGAGGCACTAAAAGAAAGACCACAAACTCAAAATTTACTTTATAGCAGGCACCATGACTTGAGCTCTACAACTTTTTCCATGAGACAGGAAGCAATTGAATGTCTCCATGACTTTATTGAAAGTTTTTATAAGTCTAGACAAAAACCTACACAGAACCTGCTTGCAACCTTGTAACTACAGAACAAATGTGTGCAGAATAACTCTCAGCGGAGTCAATAATTCCAATTAGACTCCTGATCTCTTGGAGTGAACCTTTTATTTGTTTGTAACTTAGTTACAATTCAAAATATTTTTCGTTTTTGATTTAAGCCTCACTAAACTGGAGATTTTATAAACTAATAAAAAATCTTGGTATTATTACTTCATTTTATATTTTAATCCACTTGTAACATTATTATAAATGAGCAACTTGATATTTTCCTGGGGTTTTAACCTATATGAAAACAGTACAAACTTTTACATAGAAAAATATTGCACAAAAATATATTTGAAATGTTTTTCACAATAATATTTTTTCAAGAACTGCCACAAAATTGCTTTTTAAATAAATCATTTTTAAATAAAAGTCTCAAGAAGTCCCAAAAGGGGAAAAAATAGGTAGTAACCAAATATTTTGTAAATTATAAATTCCATTATCATACTTGATTTTCTCTGAAATTTAATTTGAATGCCATATAAAATTACAAAATAAATAAAATAATTAATAAAATTAATTTTGATATAAAATTATAACAAATAAAATAATTAATAAAATTAATTTTAGTAAAATTGAGTTTAATTTCAAATATTATATCTATATTAAACCAGCATTGTTAGGGTTAATGATTTTTAAATTAGATGACAGGAGATGAAGGCCACGTCAAATAAGACAAGTGACAGAAAACAACCAACGTTAGCACTGAGAAAAAAAAGATAATGTAATATAAAAAATAAAAATATTCAATTAATAAGTCAATGGCTTGGAAATTTCAAGAAACAAAAAAAATAGAAGTTCATATTCCTCATTACCTCTAAATATCTCTTTGAGGTCATCTACTTCAAATCTAAGCAAATGAATATTTTTCCATTCTCATAGAATAAACAATTTTCTTCCTTTCTATAGGTGAGCTTTGTACTTATTTCTAAATATTATGAGAGTTCATCTTCATTATTGCCAAGTAGTATTTAACTGTTTCTTTTCTTTGTCCCTCCTTCTAAAACTTGGGCTGTTTCAGCATCATTGTTATCATACATAACACTGGAATAAACATAGTATTGTATTTATCTCATTGCATATTTTTGTTCATATAAAGATCCAGTAGTGTGGGCCAGAGCAATATCATAGCAACAATTTGCTTTGCCTTGCAAGCCGAAGACCTAGGTTTGAACCCCTGCATTCCATTAATCTTATGAGCCTGTCAGGAGTGATTCCTGAGTGTAGTAGCCCTGAGCTCTGCTGGTGTGACTCCCCTCCAAATAAAACACCCAGAAGTGGAATTTATTTGATCATATGATACTGCTACTAATATTCTGAACCTCTTTGAATTTTGCAAAATAAATTGCTAATAATTAGAAAAGTATGTAGAAAGATATATGGTAGCAACATACATAAGTAAATATATACATAACATATGTTCATACATACATAAAAAGTTGACCATCTGCTGCATCCTTCTGGCCCAATTATTTATAAATAGAGACTTAGTTCACATTTTTACCAAACTTCAAAGGCCAGTGTGACATGAGATTGCTCTCCTATGAATTAGAGGTAGCCTAGAAAAAAAAAAAGATAAAACATGATGAACTGAAAAGTCACCCAAATGTAAATGGGTTCTTATTATTATCAATATCAACTTTTATTTATACTGTGCAACAAAATAATTTTATAGCAATGTTATAAGGAACTTTTGTATCACAGGCTTTTCTAAATACAGACATATGAAAAATTAAATACAGACTGAAAAAAATAAGGTATATATCTTGCATGGAGCTAACTCTGGTTTGATAATGCCATCAAAAGTTGTAGCTCTAGAGGTCTCAAAGCACTGCTGGGGTTACCCAAAACTAAAGCATGAGATTCTCAGGTCTTCAGATTGAACTGGAGGCTTGATTGGTTGGTAAACCAAGAATCCCCCCAAGACTCCTGAGCACAGCTTGGTAGGTTCCACTACCCCCTCTGTCCTGTCAAAAATAAATTAGAAAGATATGGCTTATAATGTCCATGTATTTCCAATTGAATGCCTGAGAAAGCAGAGAAGATAATAAAATTCAATTAATTGTCAACAGTGATATTTTCCAGGTAATTTATTTTATTTAATTGGAAATAACCCCCTCTGTGCTTTTTGGTGTTTTTAATGTTTTACTATATAATTTACTTCGTAAGTGTTTTTTTGTTTTTTGTTTGTTTGTTTGTTTGTTTTTGGTTTTTGGGCCACGCCCGGTGACGCTCAGGGGTTACTCCTGGCTATTCGCTCAGAAGTCGCTCCTGGCAGGCACGGGGCACCATATGGGGAACCAGGGGATCGAACCACGGTCTGTTCTAGGTTAGCACAGGCACCTTACCTCCAGCGCCACCGCCCGGCCCCACTTTGTAAGCGTTTATTTTAGATTTTATTCACTAATTTTAAGTGGCAATAAAAATAAATTCAATCAAACAAGTCATGACATTGCACACATCAACTATGTTCAAACCTAGTAACCCATGAGTCCATTTGAAACAGTTTAAGAAATTCTATTTTCTGCTTTGCTCTGATTATCCATAGGTATTGGTATCAAAGGAGATCCTAGGAAAGAAAAATGTTTATTCAGATTGATGTTAAAGGTTAAAAATGTGTTTCTTGGAAAACACAAGGGTAACCATCTTGGATAGCATAAATATCTTATAAGAAATCCTCAGAATATTCCTATTGTGAACACTTAGAATATGAAAATATTGGTGTAGAATAGAGTACCAGTAGACAAAGGTTTTGGATGATCAAATGATTGACTTAGGGATGACTGCAGTTACAACTGAAATCACAAGTATTATATGTATATGTGTTTATGTTAGGGAAAGAGATAGTTATTCCTAATTGGACTGAAAATGGGATAATATTATCATTATCACCATCATCATCATTATCTCAGCAGAAAAATCATAAAATAATTAGTTTCTCTTTGTTGCTATAACAAATGAGCAAAATATAAGGTGTTGCACATATTTTTTATCTCTCATCTCTGGATCAAAGTGTGATTTTAGTCTTATTGTGCTAAAATCAAGACAAGTCAGCTAAACTGTGTTCTTTCTGAAAATTCTAGTGAAAAAAGATTTTTAACTCATTTATAGATCCAAGTAATTCCCTATATAGTCATTTTCTCTATTTTGTAGTCAGTCAGTAGAATCTCATAACGCTTTTACTCTAAGCTTGGCTCTCAAATCTGACCATGACTTTCTAATTTTCTTTTTTCTCTTGTAAAGATTCTTGTGATTATAATGCCTGTATCTCAAAATTTTTTTAATCTGATCCCAAATCTCAGATCATTTTGTAGTGTATGCAAATTTTTGACTCCTATCCATTGGAACATAAAACTATTTCAGAGACATTGCTCAGCCTAGCACAATTGAAGAAAGGTAAAATTGCAATCTAACTATATTATTTAAAAAATAATGGGACTAATGGGACTGAAAGCTATGTGGGTACACCAACGATAAGCACTGGCCAGATAGGAATGTGATTTTTAGATTTGAAATTGGAATTTATGAGTAGATTTAGACAAATCTAAGAAAAAAATTTCTCTTGGGGCCCGGAAGATAGCATGGAGGTTTGCCTTTCATGCAAAAGGTCATCGGTTCGAATCCCGGTGCCCCATATGGTCCCCTGTGCCTGCCAGGAGCAATTTCTGAGCATGGAGCCAGGAGTAACCTCTGAGCACTGCCAGGTGTGACCCAAAAACCACAAAAAAATTTTTTTTTCTCTATAAACCTTATTTTTTGAAATTACCAGAAGCAGCCATATCTCTGTGTATTTAAGTAAGCCTCCTCCTTTCCTTAACTCTAAAGAAAGCCTAAAGAAAGCCTCTTATCTTTACTTCATTCACCTTCTACCACAGCTACAAATCTACAAATTTCTTAAAAGCTATAGGCCCAGAATTTTCATAGGGTGAAGGAATTGGCACACACTTGATGCAGAAAAAAGATAAAGAATATGCCAAATGTTTTGTAAGAGTATGTATGTATTAGATATGAAACAACAGTGTATATATGAAAACAGAAATGCTTGTGAATAATATGTTGTGATTATAAAAACATAATGAAGCATAAATTTTGACTTGTCTGAACCAAACCATAGGTACCTATTGTGTTTTTAGCTTTAATGATTTCAACTGTGAGTACAGAGTAGGTGCATAATTTGGTTTATTGAAGCCTCATCTCAAAATAGGCCTTCATGTCCCCCTACTGTAGAGGGGGAAATCAAGAAAACTCAAGGAAATGAGAAGTTTGAAGTTTCTTGTTTAGTTGAAATTCCAAAAGCTTAAGAATAGAGTATGTTGGACTGAATCAAATACCTGCAACATATTCAGCAGCCATTGATCATATTCATTATTACAAAGGGTTCAGAAAAGACAGGCTTTGTGAAGACACTAGGAAGCACATGTATTAGGAATGTAATTTCTTCACTTCATTGAAGAAATTAATGGTGGCTTTAAAATTTTGTACAGGATGGAGATGGCAGTGTCAGGTGCTAACAAAGAAAGAATTCACCGACTGCATCAAGAGCAAGAGAATCAAGCAGAGGAAGAGTTGAACAAATGGATTCGAGTGGCCATGCATTGCTAGAAAGGAGAAGCTCATAAGGCCTATATATTTTATAGTGTTAATGTCTATATATTATCTGGCAAAAAATCAATATAAAGAACATATATTTCACAACTATACTTAAAAAACATGCTCTGGAATTTGTTCATGCTTTTGTGAAATATAACATTGGAAAGTACATCAAAATGTTATAAAGTAATGTGGTTCCAGATTTATTGATAAAAAGAAACCATAAAATCTAAGATGGTTAGAAATAAGTTATAAAATATTAGAAGTCAATCTAGAAAGTCAAAGAAAATGAAAATGTTCTGAATAACAGTACATTTCTTGCCCCATCCTGTAGCGATGAAAGATTGTTCCAGACTGTGTTGGCACCGTCTTATAAAATATGAACAAATATGTGGAAGAATGAAAAATGCTATGTAGCTCTGTGTGAGTTTTCTAAGTTTATATAATCCAAAATCCCCCAAGAAATATCTGAGGAATAGAAAGTTTAGACTCTGATTAACCTAATTTATTGTAAACCTAAACTCCATAAAAAAGAATTTAGAGAGAACTATGACATAGCTTTCAGGGCTGAGAGGGTGAGGGTTACTGGCTGTTCCTCAAGGCCTAGCAAATTTTCCACATAATTGACCCTACATATTTTTCTATTGAAAACTTAGGATACTCCTAGTGAAAACTTTTCTGTAAAATAAAAGGAAGGTTATACCTCCTAGTCAAAGTCAGATCAAGTTAGATCAAGACCAAAGTAGAGACCACCCAGACGTGAAACAGGGTGAAGCAATACCTCTTGCAAATCCAATGTGCAGGAAGTGATAGCAAGTGTACACAGCTCAAGATAATGACTACTCGTGCCTTGATGTGTCCTTGTTACTACATAACCAATTTAAATTATTATAGAGTATTTCATGGTTTGACTTCTACTCTCATAAGAAGCACTTAAATTTGCTACACTGAAGCTCACAAATAATAGATTTAAGACAACTACAGGTTGAAATTCTTGGTTACAGTTCACCCAAGAGCTTCAGACAGATATTTGAAACTCATGCTTTTATCACAGATTTCCAACATCTCACTAAGCAGACATTCCATTATCTTCTTTTTAATGTCTTGATTGCTCTGTTCAAATAGCCTGAGATGACAAAATAAATAGGATGCTTCATGAATTCGTATAAAACTTTCTACAGAGCATTTAATATAAGGTAAATCAATAACATGATAGAATTCTATTTCCCAAGAAAGCATGAACATTTCTAAGCAAATATTGTATCATGATTGAAAACAAGCTGATCCTGTGGCAAATTAAACAAAAATTATTGAATAAAATTGACACATAGATTGCTTTCCTGTCTAATAAAGACAAGATCCCAAAGTAGAAAGCACCTAATCTAACTAAAATAATTTTAGAGAATTGCATACATAATAAATATAGATATTAAATCTACAGTAAATTACTAAAATCAACTAATTATACCTAATAACTGTTGTCTACTGATTGATAAGCCTCTTTATAATAATTTTGAGGTTTTTTGATTGTGTGGTCAATAGATCTTATAGATTCACCCAGAAAGGATACATAAATAAACAACTGATATTTTCCAGATATATACACCTAGCATTTAGTAGAATAATTAACTCATTTGGAAAACATATGGCAAATTTTTACTCAATATAAAATGAAAGGAAGAGAGGGAAGGAGGTGGTAGGGACAAAAAAATAAGAGAGGGAAGAGCTTTTAAAATAGAAAATAAATTTTTCTTTTTGTGTTGGCTCCATTCCCAGTTAGATTTTAACAATGACAATCGTTTCCAGAAATTCCATAAACAATAGTTATAACTAAGATTTCTTTCTTAAGATCTAATGAAATAATGACTTTCCTTGTTTTTGATGGATCTCCTTGCCATTTCTAAATTGTTACTGGAAGGATGAAAATTTTAAATTATCAAGCCTTGTAATAAATTCACTTTCCTGGAGGAATAGAGATATCAGGTTAAGAATAAGAAAAAACAGAAAACTGTTGCTAAAAAAAAAAAAAAAAAAAGACAATGTGGGTCAGAGCAATAGCACAGTGGGTATGGTTTTATCTTGCACATGACAACCCGAGTTCAGTCATTGGCATCCCATATAGTCCCCAGAGCCTACTAGGAGTGAATTCTGCCAGGAGTATTCCATGAGCACTCCCAGGTGTGCCCCCAAAACAAAAAGAGACAATTAGTGGCAACTAGACAAAACGTATATTTTTCATAACAGAATGTGCATGAATTCCATATTCTAATAGGGAATTAGAAATAACATGAACAGCACATCTTAGCTTTGGCCTCTTACAGAAAGTCAACTTTCCTGTCCTGTTTCTTACGTTGATGGTGAGAAGTAGAAGGATACAGAACTGTGAAGTAGCAGTTATACTAGAGAGAAAGTTCTAATCCTCACGGCTTGGCCCTCTACCAAGGCTGGTAAAACTCACCAGGATTTTCACACTGAGTCCTGCCAAGCTCACAAAGAAAACTATCAGATTGCACAGAGACCCATCTGATCTGAGTGGCATGACATCCTGTCCCAACACCTGAGTTAATGGGTCTCCTACTTTCAGGTTAGACTAAAAGTTTAATTGCACAGGGAATAAAAAAAAATCAATCCTGACCATAGCCCCCTAGATTCATTGCTAATTCTCACAGAAAGGGACAGCATGAGAACACAAAAGTGAACCAAAAAGGAGGGAGAAAAAGAGATTTGTTAAGACTGAATTTGGCCTTCTCAAGAGAGAGGAGAAAGCTCAACAAACTGAAATGACATACCACAAACTGGCTTTTGGGCAATTCTAGAAATATAAAGTCAAGGAAGAAGTGTGATTCCTTATTCGAAGGGTCTGGATGACCCCCAAGATGGAGTGCACTTCTTGCTCTTCAAAGTTGACTTATAGACCTTTCTCCAAGTTGACCCAACTTATAAAATTCATAATCTTTCTTTGTAGAGTCCATTACTAAGACTTTGTCAGGGGAGAAAGGCTTCAAACTTTTGTGTGTGTGTGTGTGTGTGTGTGTGTGTGTGTGTGTGTGTGTGTGTGTGTGTGTGTAATTTGGGGCAAAGGTTTATTATTTATTTAATTTGGTGGCCATACCCCAATGCTTAGAAGCTATTTCAAATTTTGGTGCTCAGGGGTCTCTCCTGGTGGTGCTCAGGGAACAATGTGGTACAGAGTCTTCAACCCATTCCTCCAAAATGCAAAGCATGCTTCTTATTCTTAGCAAGACCTTTTGCTATTGCCAATGTTTCTCATCTCCTGAGGGGTTCTAGCTTTCTCTGTTTGGACTAGTATCATCTAGAGTCTTATGAAGCTTCAATTCCTAGTGAATCATCTCCATAGGGGGTCCAGCCTTGGGGCTTGGACAAGATAAAGGACTGGCAACATAGTAATTTCTTTTCAGATCATATCTTTATTTTGTAACTTCCCAAAACTCCCTTTCAAGGGGTTTTCCCCACCCTTACCTGCCATCTATTTCACTTGCACATACACTAACTAAATTGGACCCGCAATCCCCTATCTCCCTTTCATCCATTCACTTCCCATCAGAAATGGATTATTGTCAAAGGCAGGAAATGCCACTTGGCCTGGATCCTAAAGGGTGAAGAAAAGGTCTTGGTGAGCAGGTAAAATCCAAGTCAGCAGAGATGGGATCTGCTCCCACACATTTGGCACTGGAGACCCGTCTGGGGTCAGTTCCATTTGGTAACTGCCGGAGGTGGTAATATTAACCTTTGGATTTAGGGCAAAAGCCACATAATAATACAGAATATGCCTTAGTCTGGCCTTGCCCTCTGTGCACATATCTCTCAGGCAGGTTGTGTTTGGGGCAGTGTGGGTTGAAGGAAGGCTGATTTCCTGGGTTAGAGCCCAAATACCATTTCTTCTCACCCTTTCACATGATTTACATTTGGCTATCCTCTGGAGATCATCTACGTGCAGGGAACATGAATTAAGAGGAAAGTGCTTCAAAAAAAAAAAAAAAAGAATGATATTCATGCTTTAGGAAAGGCCTCGGATGTTTATATAAAACTTGTAAGTGCAGCTGTGCCTGCAGAGTAATATCCCACATGCAACAGGCAGGATCTGGTATTTGAGGGGATTGGGATTTATTTCTCCTTTCATACAGGCTCTCTTGGGAACTCTAAATGGTAAAAGCAGTGAACTTCCATATGGGCTGGAGTTGGCCATACGTCGTTCTCTGCAGATGGGATGTTTTTTGGCCATGAGCCTTCTCACCTTACTTTGAACTCTATTTCCTTTCTTTTACCAGCCAATCACTGCATCCAGGATCAATGTTGGATTTGTGGTGGGACTAAATGAGGGGATTTCTGGAGACTGCTTGAAATATTTCTGAAGTAACTATTTCATTATTGGTCAGTCAATTAGATAAACTTTCATCTCTCTACTTCTCTACAGAGATGGATAGAAAGGAATGTGTAAAGATATATATATATATATATATATATATATATATGTTAATGTGCATGACTTGATGACAAAATATTTGAAGTCAAGCTGCATTTAGTTCTGAGAGTCATCCATACAATTGACTCAATAATAGTCATTTTCTTGGAAGGGTTTCATGGATATTTTTTGTGAAACTTTAAAACATCACTTAAAACATGACTCTTCTTCATCTTGAACTCAGGAGATGGATAGAGGTGTTAGGAAAGGTGGTGAGGAAGAGACTAATAAGACATTTCTATTCTTCCTCATATAACAGCTCTCCAGAGAAATATAGTCTAGATCTTGATTTATCAAACTGGTAGTTAAAACTACCTATAGGATCACATAACTGGATATGGGGATAATAAAACTGTATCAACATTAAAGGTTTTTCCTCAACAACAAAAATGAAATTAAAATCTACCTTGTAATGATCCAAGGGATTTATGACAGCACTCACTTGTGTTCCAATTCTCAAGTGTAAAGTTCCACAAGTTAAAATAATTTAAGAAGCCCTAAACTAGAGATATCTTTTTCATCAAGCACATCTTGATATAAAATATCTTCCCATATTTTATATTTCATCTAGTAACATGGCACCTGTGGATATCTGATATTTATTTCATAGTTTAAAAGAATCACTGGACTTCCCAGCTTCAATCTGCATTTCTTTCTTCTCTTTGAGCACTTTTTCCTTTAGCATTTTACTTAAATTTATGGATGATCATAATTACTATTAGTCTTCTGAAAATGTATGTGTATTAAAACTAAGTAGAGGAACTGGAGAGATAGCATGAAGATAGGACATTTGCCATGCATGCAGAAGGTCGGTGTTTCAAATCCTGGTATCCCATATGGTCCTCCGAGCTTGCCAGGAGCGATTTCTGAGCTTAGAGCCAGGAGTAACCCCTGATACTGCCTGGTGTGACCCAAAAACAAAAACAAAACAACTAATGTCAATATGAATAAAATTAAGGGCAAACTAAGAGTCTCAGCCACATAGAACAGTGCCTCACCTTTGAAGCCCTGGTTTTTCTGATTCTTTGACAAACACCCCATGAGTAAGATAAACAGTCTTAGTTCACTGAGGTTTTAATATTGAGTCTATCAAATTAAAGAAATAATATCTAGGGGAAAATAATGGGCACTAGAAAAAGTTAAGTATACTTCATCTTTCTCATTTCAAAATTCTCCTTTGCTTCTCCTTCAGGAGTTAAAATGACTAATGGAAAAGAGAGTTTATTGGGCCATCATTCTGTCACTCTCTCATTTTTAAAAACAGAACAATGAACTTTTGTTTGTGGCTATACATCTCTGAACTCAGAGTTTTCCTCTTGTCTTTCTCTCAGAAATCATTCCTGACAATACTTCGGAGACCATATGTGGTGCTAGGTAAGACAATTACAAAGTGACTTACCTACTGTACTTTCTTCCTAACCCCCAGAAGAATAACTCTTGAGTTTGGAGGTGTGCCCATCTTCCCTATGATGTTCCCCAGTGGCAGACTAGTTCAGAAAACTGTTAGTTCAAATGGCCATTTTTTCTTTTAATCCACAATACCTCTGGAGAGTAATAATAAAGGAGGTGGGGGAGAGATGACAGAGGGAAATAGATATATAGTTAATAGAGTCAAAGACAAGCATGATAGAAGTGTAAGACATAGGGATAATTCTCATAGTGACAAATTTTTAAGCTGATCTCTTGATTGCCATATTTGATTCATTTTCTCTGTACTTACATCATCTGAGCAAAGAACTTTCTGAATTAACTGTACTGGACCTGAACTCTTTCTAACAATTTCTTGATGTCAAGTTATATTGCAGTATCCAACAACAAAGTATCAGTAACTCAGTAACAAAAATAGGTAAGAATTTTACTGTAGGGGTTGGAATGGTAGTACAGTGGTAGGGTATTTGCCTTGCACAAGGCTGGCCCAGGATGGATATGGGTTCGATCTCTGGCATCCCATATGGTCCCCTGAGTGATTTTTGTATGCAAAGCCAGAGTAACCAGGTGTGGCCTAAACCCTGCCAAACAGATTTCTATTGTAGATAGGTTGTATAATTGCTTTCTAATGTATGGAAAAATGAGACTTCATATATATTCATGTCTTTTTTCTCTCTCTTTTGGCTCAACTGAAAGCTGGTTGAAACAAGAATTTGAATCAAGAAACAGAAGTTACTTAAAATATCTAATGTCCTAGAAATATATAATGCTTTTTAGAAAAAATAAAACAGCTTTATCCAATTTCATAAAGGTATAGGGCCTAGGTTCTCTATTTTGCTTTAGGCAAGGTAAATTTTATTTTGTTATTTTAATTTAATTTAATTTTAACTGATGCATCATTGCTTATCATACTATTACTTTATGAGGTCTTCCTTCATACCTCAATATGCCTGCATTTCCATCATCAAAGTTTAATCCAACAATATAAGAACTTTCTTGTTATCTGCATCACCTTTTCCTCTAGTAATCACTATAGTTCTCCTAGTAAAGGAGTTAGTTAAGTTAAAACCAAAGAACCATAAAAGAAAATATTATATAAACTGCATAATTTGTATAAATTCTTGACTCTTTTAAATTAAATGTTCCACGGATCCACATTGATGCTTATTTTTCATTGTCTTTACCAAATGTGAAGTGGTTTATCATGAACTTGACTTTAGCAGTATTTTCACTTTTCTATAACTTTGCATTTATATAGTAATTTTTTTGTTTTACAATTAATATAAAATTATATAAGAACCTACTCTATATAATTTATTGCAAGTCCTCTAGCTCTTATACTACATATATCTGTACCCAGAAGACACTCTTAGACCTTTAAAAAAATGATAAATTGATCTGAGTTTAGTGCAAAACTTTTCAAAAACATGAGCTTCATCTTCTTTCCAAGTGCACTCATGACACAGATCAGTATGTGACACTAAATGTTTATTTTAATATTTTCTTATTCAGCTCCTACTATGTGTGTATCGTTTTTATAATTTAGCATGTATATTGCTAAACAATATTATATGTTGTTTACAAGTATAGCATGGGATAAGTCAAATGTGTTTTCTTATTTTAGATTTTACTCCTGCAATTGATTTTAAAAATGACTAATAATTAAAAAATATAAAAAAGAATCCAAAAAGGCCCTATGTAGGGACCTAAGAGGTCAATTAGTAGAATCTGTACCTTGCATATGTGCAGCCTTGAGTTTTATCTCAGCAGAGCATGTCCCAACTCCTTCCAGTGTGGCTATGTATAGCACGAGGAACCCCTAGCAATGCCAGGCTTGATGGTGCCAGAAGTGGTCAAAATTATTCTGGGTTTGGCCCCAGTTGTAAAACTCCCTGATACAGCTGGAACAATTGAGTTAAATTTAATAGTAAAATTGGAAATGTGGATACACATAAGATTATATGTGACCCTAATTCTTTGGAAAGGATTTTGCATTTTCTTCTCTAAGAAGGTCATTGAGAGTTAAAGTATGCAGTTGCTATGGTTTTGAGAAAGAAAGAACAGAGGCAAAGAGACCAGTTAGGAAACAATCAGCAGTTGTCCGAGAGAGAGATTATGATGCATACAAACATTCTCTAGACTGCAGTCTTTTCACATTTGAACCTCCTTACTTCCTTGGTAGATGGAAAAAACAGAGGCTCTGAAAACCCAAATTTAAGTTAAGATTCAGGGTTTTTGCTTCCAAATCCAGCAAGGATTTACCCACATTTTATCCCCAGGAAAAGGTCATAAAAAGAATGAACATAGATACACAGAATTTGAATCAATGGTATTGCACAGTTCTAATTAAAACATTTTACAAATTGTAGTATTACCTAGAAGGCATTATGGGGCAAGGATAAAGCTTCTATAATCACCCCACATGGATTTCCACTGACAGGCTTCAGCTTCTTTCCCTGATTGGATCTGAGTCAATATTTTTGCTTGCTTTCTTCTTGGGTCACACCAGGCTATGTGCAGGGACTACTTCTGACTTTGCACTCAGGAATCATTTCTGGTGGGCATAAGAGACCATATGAGATCAAACCTGGTAGTATATATGCAAGATAAATGTCCTATAAGCTATCAATAAGGCCCCCAAATATCTCCTTTTTTAAGGCTAATAAATAAAGATTAAATGTGAGAAATTCAAAATTAAGTTTTGAAATTCATACAATTATCACCAAAACTAAGAAATAAGCCTAGACATAACTGAATTTTAAGCTCACTTTTGATCCTTTGATTCACTGCTCTAACTTGTTTTTTTTTTGAAAAAAAGGAAATGAATATAAATTCTTACATGTATATTATTGCAAACCATATATATATATATATGAGTCATTTCTAAGAAATTGCATTAAGATCAATGAATTACTAATGCTTTTTTATTAAGTTGGATTGCATCATTTTAAATTTCAAACACTTGAAGATGAAATGATAAGCTGATGTTAGGCAGGCATAAGAAATTGCCCTCGGTTACAGTAATAGTACAGTAAGTCTCTTGCATGCAACAACCTGGGTTGGATCCTTGGCAACCAGTAGAGTATCCCAAGGCCATCAGTAGTGATTGTTAAAGTCATAGCCAGATGTACACCAAGACCTCCTCTAAAAACTAATCAGCACTCAATAATATAATTATTTCATAACTAATTGTCAAAAAGTAGATCCTCTCATTTTGTAGGACACAAAAATAACTGCCTAAGTATCTTGAACATATAATTACCTTTTCCCAAATTAGATGTAAATGATACCTACATAAAGAGCAAAGATATCAGGAAGACAGGCAACTATAATGTAAAATTGAAATAAATACAGAGCATTATTGAATACATAATTATAAATATAATGTTCAAAGACCAAGATGTGCAATTCCAAACAAAATGCATATGTCATCTGAGATATTAGCTCTTAACAAAAAAATATATTCTCTTTAGTTCATGTGGAAAATCTCAAGTAATGATAATATATCTAAAAACTCCAGCATTTACACTACCTTGATCAAGTTTTTATTTTCTAATTTCAAATTTCTGCCTGCCAAATTTGTTTCTCTTTTTTCAGTACTTAAAATAAATGTTAATATCTAGATATATAGAGAACTCATTTTCTTCCCTTAGTTTAGCAGAGAAAATTAACAAGACAAATTTTTCACTAACAGTAAATGCTTTCTCACAGCATCCATGACAACACTGGTTGTTTTTGTATATCTTGTTTATATGTAGTATATATCTTGTTTATATGTAGTATAGTATATATGTAGTATAGTATAGTATATATCTTGTTTATATGTAGTGTATATCTTGTTTATATGTAGTATAGCATCTTGTAATATATACATATATGTGTGTGTATCTTGTTTATATGTATATGTATTCTGGTTTGAGGGTCTGCTTTGAGTTCTATTTTTCTGATAATAAGATCATGAAGACTTACGAATACTTCTATTGGCCATATGTATATCTTATTTGGGGGAGCTCTGTTTAATATCACTCCCTTCTTTTTGACATGTCTATTTTGGTTTGGTTTGATTTTGTTTAGCTGTTGATGATAATTTTACTAGTGTCCTATATCTTGAAGATTAGCCACTCAGATGTAATATAAACAGATATTTTCTCCTATTTAATACTTGTCTTCTTATGTTAGTCTTTATTCTTTCACATTACAGTCTTTTTCATTTGATAGAGATCCTTTATGTCTTTTTTCTTTGCCAATGGAATTAAATTATAGAAGACCATCTGAAGTTAGTATTATGAAGCGCTCTGACATTTTTCTTCAATGTGTTTTATAATTTTACTTCTACTTCTATCAATATCTTTATTCTACTTTGAAGTTACTTTGTTTATGGTATAAGACAGGGATCAATTTTGTTTTGCGTGTTTGATGCAATATTTTTCAGTACTATTTGTTAAAAAGTTTTGAGAAGTATAAGAACTAGACCATCAAACTCACTAATGAATCTATCTTGACCTAGAATTTTTGAGGTGGGAAGACATTTGGTTACTACTTCTATTTTCTTATTAGTAATTATGCTGTTTCAAGTCTTATGCTTCTCCAGATTCCATTTTGGGAATTAAATAACATGAAGATTTATATCTTCCCTGTCTGGTTCCCCAATTCCATGACATCAAGTTGTTAGTCTTAGTCTTTTGTGATCTTTCATATTTCTGCTGTAATGTCTCCCCTTCCACATCTGATCCTTCTCTCTAATTTATTAGGAATTTCTCTTTTTTCCCTCTGTGTCTATAAGGCTTAGTCAGTATTTCTTGTTCTTAAACAAATAAAGTTAGCAAACAAACAAAATGTTAGAAGCCAGCTCTTTGGAGCTAGCAGGTAAGGAATTTACTTTGAAAGTAGACTACCCAATCTTGATTCCTGGCACCACACATGATTCCATAATGCTAGGAGGCATACCAGGAGAGATCCTTGAGCAGAGTGCTAGGAGTAAAAGCTGAGCACAATTGTGCATGGAAAAAAATTAAATAAAACAAACTCCTAGGGCCAAAGTGATAGCACAGCAGTAGGGTCTTTGCCTTGCACATGACCAACCTGGGACAAACCTGGGTTTGGTTCCCAGCATCCCATATAGTACTCAAAGACTGCCAGGAGTAACTTCAGAGCCCAGAGCCAGTAGTAACCCCTGAGCACTGCCAGGTGTGGCCCAAAAACAAACAAACAAAACCAAGCTCCTGCTTTCATTTAGTTTTTGTATGTTTTCTTGATTTGTATTACCGGTACTGTTGTATTTCTGTTCTAATTTATTTTCCTTCCTTCAAATTATTTTGGAATTTGTTGTTGTTCTAATTACTTAAGCTGTGTGATTAGGTTACTTTCCCCCCCTCTTATTCTCTCTTAATTTAAGGCAATATTACTACCAATGTCCCTCTTAGTTCTACTTTTGATATTGCCCTAAAATTATGATAGTTTGTGACTTTATTCTTATTTATTGACTGTAATATTTTATTTTATTCTTCTTTGAAATTATTTTGACTTAATGGTTGGTAAATAGCATATTATTTAGACTCTAAATATTCAATTTTTTCCAAACTTTATTTGTTGTGAGTTTTGGGAAGTTAGGCATACCTATTACTCAGTAGCTTACTTCTGGCTCTGGGCTCAGAGATCACTCTTGGAATTTTTCAGGGAACCTTGTAGGTGTCAGAGATTGAATCTCAATCAACCATATGCAAGAAAAGTGCCCTACTAGTTGTCCTATTGCTTTAGACCTTTGTAGTTTGTTTTTTTTCCCAACATTTTAAATATTTAATTTCTACTTTCATAGTGCCATTTTCTAAACCTATATTTGATAACATTTCTAATTTGATCACTTAAAGGACACTTGATCTATGGTCTGCTATTGACGATGGAGAGCCCTATATTGTTCACTAATTCTGTATCTTCCAATGCCTCATTTAAGGCCTTTTTCCCTTATTGATTTTCTGTCTAATTGATCTATTTAATTATGGGAGTGGGGTGCTAAAATCTCATACTTCTATTCAATTGTTGTCAGTGCATCCCCTCGGGTCTATTAGTAGCTGATTGTATAGTGCATAATGGTATCATACTGTTGATATTTTCAGTTCTTTTTGAGTAAAAAATAAAGGAAAATAAGAAAGTGAAGGAAACAAAAATGTACTAATGAATAGAAAAACATGACTAACTGCCAAATATATTTAGTTGTTTGTTTAGTAAAAGAATACTCTTAGTGTTACGGTTATGGGGTGACAGGTTTTCCCAATTGGTACTTGAAGGAGGTATTCCTGGCAATTCTCAAGCTGCTCAATTAACAATTTCAATCATTAGGTCTGAGATTAGAAATTATTTGAGTCTTCAGGTGACAAGTCGCTCTAGGAATACCCTGATGATGATTGATAAATTATTACAATTTAACCATATTTTTTCTAAATTATGGAATGTGGAAATCTATCTAAATTTGCAAGTCCTCTTACATATAAAATCATAATGAAGCCAAATACTGTCATTATATCATTGATCAAACTGAGTACTATTATTATAAAACAAAGCACTGTATGGGGAGATGGTTAAATCTCCTCAATAATAATATGCATGTATATAAAAACATATATTCTGTGTCAATAATTAAACATTTTTCAATATGTCTTCAATTTTATAAAATATTTAAAACACAGGTGCAAATTTCAATATAATTACAAAACAGTTTATTAATTATGGCAAATAAAATACTTGAATAAATCACATATTATAGCAAGATTTTCTCTCTAAAGTCAGAAGATCAACACAGGAATTAAATTTTCAAGTAGTTGGAAATAATTTTAGCAAATCTTACTTGTGAAATTCTTACTTATCATTTCATATAATCATGCTTTATCTGTAAACTAAGTTCTTCTTTTGTCAAACTCAATTAGGGGTTGCTATAGCAACTTTAATACAGCTCTCTATATGTTACTAAATATAAATTATATATAACAAATGGAAAACCTGAGAGTGAAAGATATTTTCCATGTGGCAATCTCATAAAAGTATCACTTTTAACAAACATCTTGAAATCAAAAGACATTTGCGAAAATATTTTACATATAGTCATGGTCTAAGAGAGGAGTGCTAATATGAAGTCTGTCTACTCTGTTGCAGCTGCATGATTTATGATAGTATAAACAATCCTGACTCACTCAAGAAAAGTATTAATTACTGTATGGAGTGTTAAATGTATATACACTTCATAAGGACCAATGCAGCAGCTTAAATTACAGTAATTATGCAACCTCTTCTCCCAATCTTGCTTCAGAATCTGTGTCTGGGAATTAAGAAGTCATAACATTTTTCCAATGACCTCTGTTGCATCTTGCAAATAGATATTTATGAAACATTTTATTAAAGAGCTAAGCAAAAACTGGCAGGTGAGACTTCAACAGTTATTTCCTCAACTGATCGTAATTGGTCTGTACATACACTTTATGCTTTCGCTACACAGTAGATTTGTTGATATGAATAAAATGTGGTCAGATCATTTAAGGTTTCACAGTTTGAGAGAAGAAACTCATCATCTGAAATAACTGTTAGGCAACTTACAGAAATGTGTTTCAATTAAATGCTAATTATGCTATATATTTAATGAAAATTAGAGTACAAACACACATAAGTGCAAGAAGCAGCTAACAATGGTTTTCTTATACTCAAGCAATATTTAATATCACAATTGCTCCATCATTTATTTACTTTATTCTTAGCATATTAAGACAATTTATTTACTCAGAATCTCCCTTCATCCAGCCCCTAAAATGTACCTGTTGGAACACAAAATTTTAAAAAATAAATAATTTTGTCCTTCCCATAAAAGTGACGTAGGGCTAAGCACCATTCTAAAAATCTCTGTGTATACCAACCTATTTAATCCCAGGAAACTTCATAGTAATTAGCTATATTTTCAGTTTTGCAGTTGGATAAGTTGATACAACTTTAAAAACCTGCCTAAAGTCTCAGATTACACAACTAAGTTTCAAATTTTTTATATCTTCTGACCTGAATTCCTATATTTCTCAAAGAACAAAAATTAGAATACGGGCTGAGAATAGCATAGCTGATAGGACATTTACCTTGCACACAGTTGACTCTGGTTCAATCTCTGGCATCCCATATGTTCTTTTGAGCCTTCCAGGAGTAATTTCTGAGAGTAGAAACAGGAGTAAAACCCTTTAGATTAGGTGTGGCCTAAAGAACAACAACAACAACAAAAAATCAAAGCAAACATACAAAAAAATAAGATTGAATCTTTCTAGATAGACTGCTCCTGACTGAAAACTAGGCCTTCATAAGAATGGACTCGGGCAAAGTCCCATTTCTGCCTGAAGGCACCAGCAGCCCCCAGCCATACACAATGCCCCCTAGACATAGATAAGTGGCCCAGCCCAGTCCACTATTGAACCTTATCAAGTCACCAAAAGACAAAAACAATCCAGCATCATAACTCTTGTAGCAACACCTTCAAATCTCAAAGTACTGTGTAACCCAGTAGAACCACTGCAAATATGTTGGGGAAATTACACAGAATACCACGAAAGAAAGAAAGAAAGAAAGAAAGAAAGAAAGAAAGAAAGAAAGAAAGAAAGAAAGAAAGAAAGAAAGAAAGAAAGAAAGAAAGAAAGAAAGAAAGAAAGAAAGAAAGAAAGAAAGAAAGAAAGAAAGAAAGAAAGAAAGAAAGAAAGAAAGAAAGAAAGAAAGAAAGAAAGAA
>PVKC010001538.1:7543-49812 GCA_004027635.1 Crocidura indochinensis
CACACACACACACACACACACACACACACACACACCAGTGTTTTACAAAGTTAGTTAAAATTATGGTGTGCAAGGTGCATGATTTGGAATGCCAAAACAAAACATGATTTATTTAGTTATATATTCTGACCCAGACATTCATCTGCCATTGGCAGAATAGAAAAAAATATTTTAAAAGATTCTAATTTGGATGAGATAGGGAGATCTGTTCCATCAGAGACAATGGCCACTTTAACATAATGATCAACAGCTTGAGAAATGCACTTTATAAAAAATTTTATCTTGAAACTGTGTTTTCAAGAATCAAATACTGTACTTAAAAATGTTATAAAAACCATATCTTGTATCTTAGAAAAAGTAGAATAACTAAGTTTAAAGTACATGGTTGTATTCATTTTTATTTTGCAAACGAGATTTAGGCTCTACACTGGTTCTTAGGCTCTACTCCTGGCTTTGTACTCAAGGGTCATTGGGAAAAAGAAAGAAAAAAGAAAGAAAAAAATGCTCTCTTTCCAATTTTTGTTTTGGGTTTTTGGTTTTGGGGCCACACCTGGTGATGCTCAGTGGTTACTCCTGCTCTGCGCTCAGATATCACTCCTGGTTTGGGCCATATGGTGCACCGGGGATCGAACCCAGGTTTGTCCTGGGTCAGTCGTGTACAAGGCACTACCACTGTGCTATCACTCCAGCCCATGTCCAGTATTATTTTTAAAAGTATTTAAGTTAACAATTGTGGTCATTTCCCCCTCCTTCCATAGAGACACATATTTCATTAAAAATTCTATCAACACGTCTACTTTTGTCTATGTTTTGGTGTGGTAATTTAAGAATCTCAAAGTTTATTCACCAAATGCCATTTTGTTGACATTCAAGAAAGCAGGTTAATAGCCTTGTGTCGTATGCCCAGAGTAAATTTAAATTTTTATTGTATACTATATTAATCCTCGAAATTGCTCTGACAGAGAAGTTAAATAAAACTGTCTGTGCTGTATTCTGACATCCCCAAATACTTTTGGACAAAGTAGGACACAGCTGTTTCAGTTTAAAAAAAAATACAATGTCAACTCATTCTTTCTATTTAAATTCAGCAATCATCATCATATTAATACTCTTCTGTGTCAGAGACCTAGTAGATTGCAAAACTCTTCAGTTTTGTATACTTGTTTGTAATGTGATTTATACTTGACTTTTGCTTTGCTATTGCTGCGTTTTCTTGATATAGTATATTCTTCACTTCTTATTTTAGGCCAAGCAGCTGGAAGAGAAGGATCGGATGATAAAGAAGCAGGATGCGTTCTACAAAGAGCAGCTGGCTAGACTGGAGGAGAGGGTATGACTATTTCTTGTCATTGATTCTCTTCCCACATCTGCAGTTTTACCATAAGTTTATTTAAGAATCAATATCTTAGAACTCGTAACTTTTTTATTCTAGTTAAAGAGTAGCCAGGACAAGAAGAAGCAAAATTTGTAGATTATTTTGTGTTGTTTCTACTTTAGAAGTTTGAGGCTAGGTATGTATGCATTGTGGTTTCTTGGTGCATCTGACCTCTCATCACAGCCATGCAAACATATGTTTAGAAACTTCATCCTCCAGATTAGACAGCATAATTTCATCTTAACTGTACCAAATAGTGTCATGAAAGACATGTGTCATGAAAGACTTGCGCATGAAAGAATGTTTTTGTTAGAATTGAGTGTTTTTGTTTTCTCAAGATTATATTTTGTTTTTAATTACTTCAAACACCATGGTTACAAAGTTGTTCAAAATACAGTTATATATATATATATATATATATATATATATATATATATATATATATGTATATAGCTATGAAGTTGTTTCGGTTATACAATGTGAAATACCCTTCAACAGTCACATTTCCCACCACCAATGTCCCTATTTTCCCATCCACCATCCCTTGTGCCTGCCTCTGTGGCAGACATTTTTCCCCTCTCCCCACCTCCCCTCCCCTCCCCTCCTCTTCTCTCTTCTCCTTTCACCTCGCCCCTCCCCTCCTCATTTCTCCCCTCTTTCCCTTCCCATCTTCTGTCCCCTCCCCTCCCATCCTCTCCTCTTCTTTTTATCCTTTTAGACACTGGTTTTTGCAATATTGTAACTAAATGGTTGGGTGTGCTTTAAAGGATAGATCATTATTGTGAACTCCATTTCAATGCTTTTTTTAATGTCTCAAAAGGTTGGAAAGGATGAAAAGTAAGATCTAGGATGAGGAAAAGTGCTCTGCCTCTAGTATTAGATGTTGTTCAATTAAATTCTGGATCCACTCTGACTTGATATACCCACGTGCCTAGAATTTAATTTGACAAAGATGCTAAGGTGGGCACTAAGTCTGAAATAGGAGGTGATGGAATAAAGAAGGGACGTTTGAGCACTTACTTGGAATTCCTGTTCTTCAAAACAGACTTCTTTGGAATGATATATATATGTCGAGGTTTACAAAACTACCTCTCCTTTTTGATTGGAACTGAACCTTCATTATAATTTCAAAGAATAGAACTTACCATTACAAAGGAATTAAATAATAAACACACCGTCCAATCTTTTTCTTCTTAGCTATGTTCGCCTGCCTCTCTGTCACTGGTCTGAGAGTGCCTTGACCATGGATGATCAATTTTTCATTCATTTGGTAGTCACATGTCAGACCCTGTTGGAGTGCCAGAGACAGACAAATGAAGAAAGTTAGCTGAACATCACTCCTGTGAACAAGGCTTTTTCCAAAAAGATGAGAAATAACAAATGTCGGCAAGGGCATGGAGGAAAGAGAATCCCTGGGCACGGTTGATGAGGATTAATTGGCACAACCTTTATGGAAAACAGCTAAGAGGTGCCTTAAAAGTAGAAAAACAGATGCCCTGTGATCCAGCCATTCCACTTCTGAGTATTTTTGTGTGTGTAAAGAAAACAGAAAAATTAATTTGAAGGTATATATGTGTGTACCCTCTCTCCCTACCCAAGCTACTTGAACACTTTCATTACATGACATTGTTGTTGTTGCTATTGTTGATTTATTGTTGTGGTTTTGGTCTTGGTTTGTTTTGTTTTTTTTGTTTTTTTTTTTTTTTTTGGACAGTTCACTTATACTCTTGTAGCTTCTTGTTCTCTCAAGAGAGAGAACAACTGTCTCTTTCCTTCCTTTCTGAATCATGGCAGAGAGTGGGGGTGCCAGGTAGGTTGGTGTATTTAAAAGTCTCTTGAAAAATGGAGATTAAAATACAAAGAGTGATCATTCAGGAAGACCTACTTTCCATTTTAGACCAGATAGTACTAATAAATATAAAATTGCTGTAGTCTCTAACTTCTTAATATCTTCCACCCATTTCTTTGTGGCCCTGGTTTTGCTTGTTTCTGCCTTTTTTGGTGACCCCAAGTTGAATTTGGTTCAGTTGGATTTTATCCAGGAATTTCTGATATATTTAGACCTCAAATGATGGAAGCATTTTCTGGCTTTACTGCAAAAGATTGTAAAAAGGGGTTTCTCTTGCAGTGTGATGACAGTGAAAGAATCACCAGATCCTTCTAATTAGGAATTCTCGGCACCCTTTGTGTTTGTTAGAAGATGTCCAAGTGGTTAGGCCAATAGGGCATAAAATAAGAAAAATAGAGGAAGCCACATACCTTGTTTACTGTACTAAGGCTTCAGCCCCAAGTTAACCCTATTTGAGTAAAAATTTTAAAACTGCCAATAATTGACTAAAAAATATAGTGCCCAAACAAGATCTAAATTGGATCACTATCTAGCTCTAGTATTTGTTGGTTCTGTCTAGAAGAAGTAAATCCTACTGCTTGTTTTGTTAAACTGGGATATTAGCTTTTTCTGGCCTTTACTCAAAAGTCTTTTGATGTTACCTCCTAACCTGAAAGAAATAAGCATCTGAATGCAATGTTTTCTCCCTGGGATTCAGCACTTCCTGGAAAAAGAGTTGACCATAGGGAATAAGAGTCAGGTCTCATTTTGTAGCATCTGCTCCTATGTTTTTACCATCAAGTTGTGATTCTTTCTTACTTTGAAGTAAGAAACTCCCAATCATTTTCAAGTCGTTTACCAGTGCTTTTGATGCATTACTTCATAAGTGTGCGCTGGCTGCTGGCTAGTCATTCCATGGCTAAAAAGAAAACACATGATAAACGGTTTCAGGAGGGGATGTGTGTGTATGTGTGAGATTTCCTTTTAATCAGGTTTACCTGCATTTTCTTCAAGAAAATGCCCTTCCAGCAGGCTGTTTACCCTGTGGGAGGAGTATAGAGGAAGAATCCAGACCAGAGTGTAGGGTCAGAGTTCAGATTCTTCCAGAGGTCTTTTTTGGTTGAAGGGCTCCTTCTTTCCATGATTTTTTGGAATCTTGAGTTATTTGATGATTAGTGTATCATGCAAGTCAGACTCCTCAATAATGAACTTGAATTGATTTGCTCCACTGCATCCACTTTGCTTTCTGCATTTATAAGAATGGTGGGTTTGGGCGCAGCAGGAAGAGAGCTCTAAAAGCCTGGGTGACTGGAGAAGCTGAGGCTTGTTGATAGAGGCTGGTAATACAGTGGTTAGTAACAATGTTCAGATCAACAGGGTAGTGTTTATGGGGGGAGGGCATTGCTTTTAGTTTACAGACTTTGAATTTCATCAGCTCTTTGCCTACATACTGCTGTCAATCCCATACAATTAAGGAAGGACTTGTACAAGCTGGGCAGAGGAGGAATGGTGAAAAGTAAATTGTCATTAAGGGGGAAAAGTACTTTACTAGTTCATCACCTGTGGAGAGAGTTTGTAATTAAATTCTAAGGTCAGACTTATATCAAATGAACAATTTTTAAAAGCCTTTTACTTTTAGTGGAAGGCATATCTTCTGTAGCATCATAAAGTGCCATTTTCGTCTGTATGATTAATTGGCTTTTCCGATGGTTTACCTTCTCCTTTGTCAATTAATATCTTTTTTCTGTATATTTTCATGAAAAGCTTGAGGGTAAAGTAATGTCAACCTGGATAATAAAGAGAAATCTCAATATAAATGATTATTGTCAGCAGTGAACTGCTTATGGGAAGAAATTATTGGGCATTTTTACTACCAGGTCAAGTCTGCCATTGCAATAGATTCAAAGACTGCTGACATTGGAGGTACTAAACAAACAGTTCTTTTTGGGGGTAGAACTAACTTAATAACCTTAATTTAATGGTATAAAGAGCCCTGTGATATTTACCCCCTAAGTGCTTTCTAAGTAATTGTCAATGATACTAGGTCATGTAAGTATTTCATTCACACTAAATCAAAACTAAATTGTGTTATTTGGCGATGCAGTGATATGGGCCAATTTACAGAAGGAACGTTGTGGTACAGGGTACATGTCTTGATATAGCTTATGCTTAGTTGGCTTTTGTCAAGCTGGAGAGTTTGATTCTTCTTTTGATTCTGGGAAACTTAATACTCACTTCCTGATTTATTTCAAATCATGACAGATTCTCTGCAGTTTTTGAAGCTACAAACGAAAAGTTTGGTTCTCTGGACCAGATGCTAGGCTAGGGAGCGCTATAGAAGTTAGTCACTTTTAATTATCATTATAAATGACAGCTTTTAAGTGAAGTGGTTTGTAGCATATGTACCTTGAGTTGCTCTCATTTTTTAAAACTCATTAACAAGTGATGATAGTTCAAATAAATGAGCTTAGATGTTAATTGTTAGGTAGAAAAATTAGCAAGGCCCACTATTACCATATCTTTTGTTAACATAATTGACGTTATTTATAACTTGAATTCAGAGATAGAATAGAACCCTTTGCACTTTTGCCTCTCTAAAGAAAGGTAATTGAAGATATCCCAAAAGTAGTAAGCAAAGTGATTTTTATTTTTAATACCCTTATTTGGGATAATGTATGGCAGGTGGACTTGGACACGCCCCTCCGATAGCCCCTCTGTACTGACCTTTGCCATGCTGGGTATGAAAGGAAAAACTTGGACTGTTGCAGGGGGTGAGGGAAGTATACAAGATAGTGGCCAGAGCAGTGCTTGCTGGCCCACAGGGGGACAGAGATAAAGCATCAGAGAGATGCTGCCTACTTTGTATCTATTTCCTTTTCTTTTTCGTGCCAGGGCCTCCCTCAGTGACCTTAGACTGGTGAATTTCCATCTCTCTCCCTCTCTCTGGAACTCCTGGGTGGCTGCAGCAGGCCTCAGACTCCAGGAGGAATAAAAAGTGTACTTGGTTTCTTTCCTCCTCTCTGTCCAAGGTGGGCGGTGGTTACATCTAGATGTCCCTGGGTGGGTTCTTGGCCCCAGCCAACAGCTGGGCCCCATGGGTCCCTGCCAGCCTTGCAGCACCAGGCCCTGACAGCCTTGGGCCTCTGCATTCTGCAGCCCTGGCAGCCTTGGCTCTCTGCAGGATACAGTACAATGAATGCAGACCTCCTAATGCAGTTATCAACAAGGCCTCTAAGTACATTAAATTTAACTCTTAGGCTCTCAGAAATGCAGTTTGGGTAAACTTATCTTGCTGCTTTTAAACTGACTATAGGGGCATGAGATTTTTTTTCTCGGTGATCTATTTTAAAGTGCTTCCTGTAAAACTGGTCCCTCTCACTGGCACCCGTTTTTCTGCACCCAACTTTAGAGGAAAGGTTTGCAAATCATGGGATCGGCACTTAATTTGGGGCTCTATTTACTATGTAGGCTGTCAAGAAGCATTAACCTTAAGGTAAGATGAGAACATGGAGTACAAAGCTGTGAGCTGATGGCACACAGCACACTGGGTATTAAAGAGCATTATCCATCCTGCTTGCTACAGTAAATAGGATTTCACTATTATGATGTGTCAGGGCTTTCAGCGAAATCAAATTTACAAGACACTAAACTGCCCTCCTCTCTGCTGAGCAGCTTTATTCTGGGATCTTGCTTTCATATTAATCCTGTTGGTAGGAAATACTTGTACCAATTGTGCATGGAAATTATAATTTAATGATCTCTTCCTTTCCTCTATTCAGAGTTTAGAATGGACCACTGTGCTATGCAGTGATAGCCCCAGGGCTCTGAGAAAGAGATAATGTACAGTTCAGCTTTAAAGCCCTGCATTGCCTTTCTGTGTGTGCCTGCAAGGTTCTTATGTGCTAAGATGCCAACTATCCAGGCTATCTACATTCTCAACTCTTCACATTTCCTTTACCTTGTGAAAGACTGCATGATAAAATAATCAGATGCTGTTTACTATGACAGCTTTAAAAAAAAAAAAAACAGCATGCCACTTGAATGTGCAAAGCTGAGGTAAGTAAAACAGCTGTATGAAATGCTGGGGAAATTAATTCCACTGTTAACTATTCAGTTCATTTTGCTTCTGAGGGCTCAGCAGGCTGTTTTATTTGTAAAACAATTAATACTCCCTTTTATTTCTTGGGGATCTTTTCTCACTATTGATGAGAACACTGGCAGCCAGGAAGTCCATTCTCTGCTTCCTGTGTTTGTAACTGAAAGGAACCTGAATCTCTTGAACTTTTCTTTGCAATCCAGTTTCATAATTAGTGATTGTTTTGCTTCTTGCTATTTAGTTTATTTGTAAATTCCAAACATACTTCATTTAGGCAGAACCAGCAATGCTTATTTCCCTATTTTACTGACAGAAAAATTCAAATCCATGAATATTAATTTTCTTAAAGAAAATCACAGGGCTGCTGCTGGAAAATGCTCTTCAGTCCCAGTTTTATGTTGAGACCGTGAGCCAGCTGTGCCTTCATGAGGGATTAGGTTTCAGCATATTAGCTTCACTTAGATAGATTTGGCCATTGAAACATTTGCAAATAATGTTAGCTCCTAACACATTCTAGTAAGAAGAGCCCGCATCTGATTCTGGTATAGAAAGCAGGTCATCACAATGAGAAGGTAAGCATTTAATAAAAGATACCCAACTCCAGTTTTCCTACAGAGCTGATTTAAGGACTTTAACTATTGTCATTTTTTTTAATTTAATTTTTATTTGGGGGTCACACCCAGAGGCACTCAGTGGTTACTCCTGGCTCTGCACTCAGAAATCACTCCTGGCAGACTTGGGGCACCATATGGAATGCTGGGAATTGAACCCAGGTCCATCCTGGGTCAATCTTGTGCAAGGCAAACACTCTTCTGCTATGCTATCACTCCAGCCTGATCATTGTCATTCTTACCAGAATTTTGATGGCTAGACGGAGTCCTCAGCATTCGCCATTAATTCAAAAATAGATTTATCAAACTCCCTCAATGATTCAGGCATTGCACGTAGATTCGGTGATGAATGCAAAGCTCAGAAGTGCCCTTTGGCATCTGCTACAGAGCTTTTAATTGCCACACTGATCCTCTGGGCTACCTGCACAGTTGCTTTTAGAGCAGAAATTCTTCTTGAGTAGTTGTTATTTTATCCCTTGAAGACCAAAAGAATAGAGCATTTTGAGGAATATTTCTTGAGTTGGGGACCACCATCAGACTATGTGCCCTGGTAAACACCTATGAATTTGTTGACTTAAATAGTTCTGTTTGAACATAATCATTGAGATGATGAAGTCCAGAATAACTTTCTCTTTGATCTCTACAATTGTAACTGACACAAAGCAAATGCTCTATCACATTCTTAATGAGTTTGTTTAGGAATGTTATAAATCAAAATGATTTTAGGTTTATCAAAGTTGAACCAATTTCATTACTAAAGATTTTTTCAGTTTCTGTACACCTAGAATTACCAAGACAAGCATGCCTAATCATCTTTTTTATCATTATATTCAAGTCTTAGAATTTTTTTTTATTAACCTATCCCAGCATACCATTGACGACTGGCTCTTTCCAGCTAATACCAATAAGCTGCCTTTTTTTTTCTCTTCAGTCCATGGTTGATAAGGAAAGATCCAGAAGCTGAAGAATTTCCTAGTTTCTTGGTTTGAGAACTACCAAAGAGTTACAACCTTGTTGGTGTTGCTTCTCTTTGTTGCAAAAGGGAAGAGCGACATCTTGTCCAGCTTGGGCTATTATTTTAGTCTTAATTCATCTTATGTTCTCTTGTCTTTTATTTTGGCCTTTGTATTCACCTGCCAAGTTACATTTGCATTTCAGGATCCCTAGAAGCAGGAAGGGTGGTTAAAATGGTTTTCCAGAACCCTTCTACTGTCGGACCCAAATTCATGCCCATTAATCCAAAAGGGCTGCCTCCTTTTATAGAGAAATAGGCCAGGGGTACAGTATAAGATCTTCCACTAAGGATCCAAGATCCAAGTAAGAATTTCTTCTCTTTTGTGAAATGAAATGGAAGGCCCATCAAAGGGATGAATAATTCCTTATACCCAGGTCTCTAAGGAAAGCAAAAGATGAGTTTCCTCTCTTCCATCCTTTCAAATTTGTTGGACACTTCAGAAAGAGTTCATAGAACTGGCTCTTATTTGGGGTGAGATCTACTTGCTTTTGTCAGAATATGCAGCTTTTGTATTCCACAAGAAAGTTGATATAAAAATGGATCTACTGTACTTGATTTTTACAGACAATGTGAAAACACGAGCTTGGGGAATAGCTACATCACTGTCCCCTCCCAATATGTAGTTTTTCCATTAGATCTGGCAGAGCACAAACTTGTCTACTCATTGCTGTGTCCAGCTCCTGGAATGAGTATTTGCCAAATATGCGAGTTAAAGCAAGTAAAGCACTTTACTCTCAAAACAGCTCAGGTGATTGAAGTGTTAAGCTTTTACTCATTTATTTTTGGTTTGGGAGCCACAATCAAATGGTGCTATGGGATGATGGGTTGTCAGAGATTGAGCAGTGGATTCCCTCATGCAAAAGCATTCAGTTCAGTTCCAGATCCCAGCCCAGACCATGTGATTTAAATATTTGTCTTCCAGCTCGCTTTCTGTTCATCTTCTCTCAAGTCACACTGGATTCTACAGGTTTCTACAGAGATTTAGGACAGGGCTCCATGGCTACAGGGAAACCAGCTGTTGATGATAAAACAGTTATGTCATTTACATGAAATTCAACACCAGTCAGTGCAGGGAATACTTCTGGAGCAAACTTTTAAAGTAGGTTAAATCCTATTACTAAGCAATGCTCTTACCCACTGCTGTCACATGACATTAGGTGGAGAGGGGAGAAATCAATTTTGTCTACAAACCTATCAAAGAACTCTTGATTACATGAGTAAGTCCCAAATTTTGCTCTTGGGGGAAAATGCTTCTTTGTATTGAGAACATCCAGGCTTTTCTGGATGTTGACCAAAAAGTATTAATATTAGCATCAGCATTTGGTACATTGGTTCCAATGTACTGTGAGATCATTATAATCCAGGCAGTATATGAAATTATTTACTATGCTTAATTGAACTTTAAGCATAGGTAACTAATTGTTGAAAATCAGACCATTAAATGTGCTGTGCTGTACATTTCATTACATTGTCCTGTAATGAAACCAGGCCTCTGTCAGCCTCTCATTGTGGATGGACAGGGGTTGATTGTGATAGTCTCATGATACAGTGTGACCAATATTAGTTTATAATAGTCCCACAATTCCCATGTTGGCTAATATTCCCATGATCTATTAACAAGTGTTAAGCTATAAAACTCCCACAATTCTCTGTGCCAGTTGTAGATTGTGATGTTCCCACAATTCCCTGTGGTCAATTCTGGGTTATAATAGTCCCACAATTCCCTTTGACTAGTGTTAGACTATAGTAGTCCCATAATTCCCTATGGCCAGTGATAGACTTTAAGAGTGCCACAATTCCCTATGACCATGATTAGCTGTCGTAGTCCCCAAGTTCCCTGTGATCTGGGGATAGACTGTAATAGTCTCACAAGACTTTATAGCCTTATTTTTTTTAATGCAATTCTCTCCCTTCTTGCCTTTTGTAGACTTTTGGTGAGAGTGGGCATACCATTTTTGGTTGTTGTCTAGAGCTGCTTGATAAGTAACATCTTCTCAGTTAAATGTCTCACAGTAGCTCTTTGAACTTGGCTTCTTTTATATAACCTAAGCCAATGGTCCTTCATAAGAGAGGAAGAAATTAAACTGAAGAGAAATCCAGCCAGTTTCATTAGAGGATGTGATTAAACAGTGGATACAGTGAATATAACTATTGCTGATAATGGTTTAGACATGGTCAGTTTATAGTAAAGAGCCAGCAACACAGGGGATTGGTGGTTGGGCCTTCTCTCTTGGAGGGAATGGAGAGAAAAAAACCCAAAGAAATCAGTCCTAGAAGTGCTGTGGAGGGAGGGATGGGGTACAGGTGGGAATGAGAAGAAATTTAGTTACAAGCAGTTTAGTAATTAAAGGACAGTGGTTTGAGTTCCGGCATTCCATATGGTCCCCCAAGTCTGCCAGGAGTAACCCCTGAGCACTGCTGGGTGCGACCCCAAAATACAAAAACAACAGCAAAAAAAAAAAAAAAAAAAAGAAATTAAACTTCAACCCAGCAATACTTTTATTGAGAATATACACTAGGGATCCAAAAACAATGCAGAAAAGGCATTCTGCTTCACCCTCCTTTGGGACATTTTGCTGCCTCCCTCCCCAACTCCATTTTCATGACTTAGCTCACTTTTCAAAGTCACCTCTCCCTCTCTACTCATCCCCATCCTCTCTGTTAGTTCTCCGAGATACTGTCCATAGTAGGCCAGCCTGCTTTCCCTGCCCCTTAGATCTTCTGACCATAAACTGTCTACAAATTTCAGTTATAGTAACACGACAGGATTTTATTGCCATTTATTTTTCCTCTCATTTCCTCTCATAAATAAATCTCAGAAATACACCACTTGGTTAGCTACCTGGGCTTGGTGCTCAGGTCACACCTGACAATGTTTAGAGAACCATGTTTGATCCCTACACTCCTAGATGCAAAGCATATATTCTCCTCTTTGAGCCATCTACTATTTCTCATTGATGGATTTCCATCCATGAGGCTTTCTGTTAGCTACTTCATCATTCCTCAGTGGAACACCAGCATGTAATTGCCTTGTATTAGACAGCCATTATTGGGATATGATGAGCCTCAAAACTCTGTAAGACTCTGTATGGTAGGTACCTATGGTCCACAAGGTTACTGATCAGACAACTCATCTCTGATGGGTGTTTCATCACTCATTGCCTGTTACTTCAATCACTTATTTCCTTCCTTTATTCCTTTTTGCTGATTTCATCACTGTTGATAGTTGGTAGGATGGGGTTATCTGAAATGATGGTGCCATGGATCATGCTTAGAGTGCCGGGAATAGAGCTTGCAGCATCATTACATGCCTGGCAGATAATCTCCCTCTGAACCTTATCCGCTGATTCTGTCATGTCTTACTGTACACTTTCTCATTTACTCATAATGTAGCCTAGAAACAGTATCTGGGATGTGAGGTCAAGTCTGAAAATCAAAGTGAGTAAAGAATAGTTCAGAGCTGGGACGAAAAGAGCCTTGGATCAGTCTTTTGCCTTGGCAGACTTGTGTGTGAGAAGCTCTTTCTGTTTATCATTAAAATGAAAGTATACTAGAACTACAATGAGTATTTCTGTAGTTGAAGAAAAAATAATACATAATACATTGTGAACTGTCTGCTCTCTGATGATGTCGCCGCTCTTAATTGTAGAAATTTGGCAGACTTTCCTAGAACTATTCGTTCAAATTCAATAGTATGTAATTAAAGACAGAGACTGCCATTTCTCTGATGGGTACATTAAAAAATTATATATCATTTGGATTTAACCCTGAGCTTCATTCCCCAAAGAATAATTCCAAAAAAGGCAAAAGGGTAAGTATTTTATTCTAAGTAGGGGCCCAAGTTATATAAAGTCGGTATATTTATAGAAATATCAGTTATACTGTGGCTATTTAAAAGTCATTATGCAAAAGAAGTTTTAGAATGAATATTACTTGGAAGTAGTCAAACAGAAACTTTGATTATGGTAAAATTTGGGGGTTCAAGCTTTGCCAGGCAACTATTTTAAGCCTTTTCTGACTGGCAATTAAAACCAATGTTGATGCAACAAATTGGATGCTATACTAATGCAATGGGGTAAAGACACATAAAGGCTTTCTACCACTCTTTGGAATGGTGGCATTTCTCTAGTATAGAAATATTTTCATCATTTTTTCAGCCAAGGAAACAGAAAGCTGGCAGTTTACAGTGTTATTGAGGAAGGCAGAGTGGTAGTGTTTGTTTTCTCCATCATTACAACTGTTTTATCAAGTGGATTCGAAGTGAGTGCCTGTTGGTTTGCTTGGATTCTTGTTGGAATAGTTTTGCCAAGGAATGCAGAGCTGATAGAAAAATCATAAATCCTTGGGTATCATTTCTTATTTTTGTTTGTTGTTTTTGGGGGTATTCAGGGCCCCATCCTTGTAATGCTCAGGGATGACTCCTGGAAAGACTTTGGTGTTCATCTGAAATGCTAGGGATTGAACAGTGAAGGTACTTGCCCTTCCTACTCTAATATTTCTTTAGACCTACCATTTCTTAGGTTTTATGAAACTTACAGAAAATAGTGAAAATGTAATGAACTTCGTTGATTAACTTATAGCAAGCTAAATAATTAGTAAACGTCCCCTGATTTGGCAGGGGAAAGGACTGCCAAATTACTTTGGGAATAATTCTGAGAATTAATTTTTCTATTTCTTCAGCATTGAGTAAAAACAGTCATTCTCAGATGCCTGTCTCAATAGTTTTATAATTTTCCCCCAAATAGTTTAGGATAATCCCAAACATTAGAATGTTAGGAAATGGACTTAGGTGATTCTGCAGTCCACAAAAGTCCCTCCAAAGATTTTTTTTTTTTTTTTTTTTTGGTTTTTGGGTCACACCCGGTTGTGCTCAGGGGTTACTCCTGTTCCATGCTCAGAAATTGCTCCTGGCAGGCACGGGGGACCATATGGGGCATCGGGATTCGAACCGATGACCTTTTGCATGAAAGGCAAACGCCTTACCTCCATACTATCTCCCGGGCCCCCCTCCAAAGATTTTTAAGGTAAGTTTAATGACATTAAAAACAAATATGGTTTCAAATGTTAAGGCTCCTACTCTATTTTTTTTGTCCTGAGAATCACTGTGAGGTGTCTTCTTCGGCCCTCAGAGCCCTCATCTGTGAAATAGTTTTCATAACCTACATCTTGAGCTGTGGAGATGAAATAAAATATGTGCATTTATATTAAATATTAAATATTAAAATATGTCCTAATTTAGGGTTAAACTGGGATAACATCAATTATTAGCAGACTGCCAGTTTCCAGGACATTGATAATTATATGCTGATTGAAATAACTTATTGGACTAAAAAAAGAAATACAATATTATGTTATTAGATTGAAATGTATCAAATGTTGCCAGGAGAAATAAAATTGACTCAATTGTATAAACATTGTAGCAAATTGCAAAACTATTTTATAATATAGGAATAATAGAGAACACAATAGTTCACTTGTCATTTTCCAGATATTCAGAACTCAGGTATTTTATTAGATAAGATAGAATTTCTCCTAGATGTATTTGCTTTGTGATGTGATAGACCAGGTTGTAAGCTAGGTGCCATTCATGAGCTCTTTTAATCTTTCTCCCATCCTTCATCTTTAGAGCAGAGGCTAGTCAAAATCTTAGTTCCTACAGTTAAATGAGCATAAATCCAGCATGTGGGCAGAAAAATGAACTTGTACTTTTCTGGGCCCTAATGTGCGTGGATTGAGAAAAAGGGCTGAAGCACATGCTTTGTGTTTGAGAGCCTTGGATTTAATCCTGGGACCGCATAATCTCCTCAGTTCCACATAGCATGGCACACACATCCCCAAATGATCTGCTTACTAAGTCCTGTTGTTTCATAATGATGAAGACCCCAGGCTAAACACTTGCAGATCAGGTTCTAGAGATTGTGGTGGTGAAGTGTGAGGAGCACCACTTTAAACTGCCCAATTGTGCATAGCAGAGCACCAAGGAGACAGCGTTTATTGGGAACACCCTTCAGAAACGTTTACCACCATGTCTTTAGCACATCCACAATAGTCAATTATTGGTGGTAGTAGTGGTGGGGAGACAGAGTGGTCGAATATCTTGGATTTTATATTTGCAACTTCTACTAGAAGTTTCTGACTTAAGGATATTAATGTAGCGTGAAGATTCCCCTTGTCATTGATTTTGGGGATTCATCTTACAGAGTTCTTTCCACTAACAGGAAAGCCCAGAGGAGTTCTTTTCTGTTCCTTTCTATAAAACACACCCAGTGAATTGGACAGTCTGGGTCATAGGATGCAGGACTGATGACAATGGGGAACACAAGCTGAAAGCACACACGATCCAACCTTTTATTTAGGAAGGCTGCTTTAGTGGACCAGCTCTGTAACCACAGGCTTCACTGCTGACAAAACTTCTGCTTGAAAGTATCTCTTCTTGAACATTGAGGCTTTTATTCTGGTGAGGCAGCTGAGGTTTCTGATACTGTCACATCTTCTGAAAATGACAGTGGGATGTTGCTATCAGAGTATTTGTCAAAAGGCAAAATTTACCTGAAAACCTTTAATATTTTGATTCTCATGCATGTATTTGTCTTGCTGGGAAATCACACATTGGTGGTGCCAGGCTGCAGAGTGACATGGTTCATACATAGCCATGGCAGGGATGGGGCAGATGAGAGGAGAGTGGGCAGAACCCAGAGATTGGCACAGGCAATGTAAGCCTTCTAAAGCCTCTGAGCCACTTCTCTAGGCCCTGAAGTTTTTTAAGTATAAAATTAGAATCTTTCTCTCCATAAGAATATCTTAGGTGCTCTATTATGAATGTGCCTTCTTAGACTGAAGAAATAGTACAGTGGGTAGGATGTTTGTGCTGGCATACAGCCAGCCTGGGTTAGATCCGTCGCATCACCTGAGCCCCTCTAGAAGTAAGCCCCGAGCTCCACTAGTTGTGGCCGCAACAACAACAAAAGCAACAACAACAATAACAAAAAGACGAAAAATATACCTTCTTGGTCGCTGAAAAGGCATTTTGAGATTGAAGAATTTTTATAGTTAAATGGCATATTTCCAAAAGCAAAATCAGCAAACTGTAACCTTCCAAAAATACTTATCTGTATGAAGTTCTAATTCCTTTCTCGTGTAATTTAAATTCACCTTTGTATTTCTCTTGCAACTTTTATGTTGTCTACTGTTTCTGCTTTCTGAAATTAAATAAAGTAATGTAGGTTAGGTCCCTTAAATCATCTCTTATTTGTGCAAGTATTATCATTTTAATTCCTCCATTCAAAGTATGTTTCGGTGACTCTAATATTTCGTTGTCACAATATAAGTTATGTACACTATAGAGTTGAATCTAGGGTGGGTATCTGCATTTGAATAACCTGCTGCTTAAAGATAAAGGTATAAATAACCACTATAATTTGTTTTTTTTTTTTTCCTTTCTTCCTTTGGTACAAAATTTAGTAAAATTCCTGCTAACATGCCACCTTGAGCCACCCACACTGTAGTTAAAAATTTTTCAGAAAGCCTGTTTTATATCATGTACTTTTTGTATCTTCCTATTATCTAAAGAAAATCATTTTTTTCTTTTGAGAAAATTATAGCCCTTAAAATTTATCCACATAGAAAAACAGTGTTAGGTGATAGTCTTTATGCTCTCATGTATTCTTTTCTCCTAAAAATCCATAATGGCAATAAAATATATGTTTATAGTATTTTAAGGAACTGAAATATTGATTTTTATTTAACATATTTCTAGTAACTTACTTGTGGACATAGTGCTGCAGAGAGAATGATTTTCTAATTTCAGTTAACAATGTAACAAAAACAGTAAACTATAGAGCCACAGAGATAGTACAGGGATTATGGCTCTTGTTTTGCATTTTGCCAGCCCCTGTTTGATCCCTGGCACTGTATGTAGTTCCCTGATTTTTGGTTGGCCCAGCCCCCTACCTCCCACACCTGACCCCACCTCATCTCTGATTTAGAAAGTGTCTCTAAGGTCATATGCCTCCCTTTCTCACACCAGGGTATTCTTAGTAGGTCACAGGTGAAAATAGTGTAAATGTGAGTTACCACTGAAGTGTAGGGGTCTAACTGGTAGGACAGAAGAGCCACGGGAAGGAAACAAGATCAGAAGGGGACCATGGCCTTGCAAGGAAAAGGTTGAGAAACACTACTTTAGAGTACCATTAAGTCATTTGCTTGGATTTTATAAAACTTTGAAAAGCAATCATCTAACCGAATATTTTTATTGATTATTTTTTCCAGTGAGGAAATCAGTGCCCCAGTTTGAGTTTCAAACTTCAGCTGTGAATGTTTTTTATTGCCTTTGTTTTATTTTAACTGTGAACTGTTTACTGGGCTTGGCCCATTTACTTAATACTTAGTAGAGTGAGCTATGTGACAGCCTCCAACTTAGGCACTAAATATAGCAAAATGGACCAGAAGTCCTGTTTTCACAGATCACTTCTTTAATATGAGACAATCCATAATAAATATATTTTCTATCAAAAGTTGATGGTGATTATGAAAAAAAAAACTCACTTCTAAAGAGAGAGACATTGAGTGCATTAGTGTAGTGAGAGACAGTTTTCTCTTTGGCCAGTAGAATAGGGATCTGAGTTCCAGGACAAGTCAGGGCAATGGGAGTTAGGGAGGGTCGTGGCTGTGTGGTGCAATATTCTGGCATGGTCTGTGGCACACCAGGGTGCAATCTTTTCTCTTGATTCCCTTCCATAGCATACTCTCGTGCATTCTTTACTATCTTTTCAGAAGTGCTAGGTTTGCTATCAAGTATCTGTCTTGCCAAGCCTGGCAAACAGTGCTTATTTTGGTCTGTACTTTGTTAAATCAGCATGTTGAGTTCAAATGACCCGCGAATTTCCAAAGCACTTTGACTTCTGTCCGTGAACCCACAGGAATCTGTTCAAAGTCCTTTTGCAGCAAAAAACTGCCCATGCCTCCCTGGGACCTCCGTTTCTTTGACTCAAATATCCTGACCACCCCTGTCCAGGACTACCTGTGCAATCCTATTTCACTGTTGGCCATGAACAATGGTAGTATTTGTCATGAATTTAGTTTTACCAGAACAATGCTGTTCACTTACCAGAGATGGCTTATTTTAACCTGTCACACTGGGCATACAGAAGAGGAGAACAAAATCCAGTCCTGATGGACTATTCCTACTCCTGAGCTACAAGGTTGTGGTGCTGGAATTTGAATGAATACTCACAGATCAGCTTTAAAGTCTCAGCCTTTATGGGACCCGGAGAGATAGCACAGCAGCGTTTGCCTTGCAAGCAGCCGATACAGGACCAAAGGTGATTTGGTTCGAATCCCGGTGTCCCATAAGGTCCCCCGTGCCTGCCAGGAGCTATTTCTGAGCAGACAGCCAGGAGTAACCCCTGAGCACCGCCAGATGTGCCCCTAAAACCAAAAACAAAACAAACAAACAAAAACAAACAAACAAAACAATCTCAGCCTTTACTCTAGACCAAACTAGGGATCTAGGGGTCTCAAACTTGTGGCCACGGGCCGAAACGGCCCTCCGTAAAACATTTTGTGGCCATGCCCTAGAGGACTCATTTTTTGTTTTGTTTTGTTTTGTTTTAGTTGTTTGGGTCACACACCCCAATGTTCAAGGCTTACTACTGACTTTGCACTCAAGGATCACCCCGACTTTGCCTCCTGCGACCCGCAGGTAAATTGAGTTTGAGACCCCTGTTCTAGACTCTTGGAAGACTGGGTTTGAGCTAGGGTTGAATTAGATACAAGGAAAATTAGTGAGCCTCTGACCCAAGTTAAGCAGTAACAGGAATTCTATATGATTTTCATATGAACAGAGCAAAATTACCTCCTCTGGTTTTTTGTTCTGTGGGTCGTTGTTTTTTTTTTTCTTCCTGTTTTGTTTTGTTTGCTTTGGGCCACACCTAGCTGGGCTCAGGGCTTACTCCTGACTCTACACTCAGGGCTCACTCCCGTTGGGACTCAGGGAATCATATGGTGAGCCAGGGATTAAATTCAAGTTGGTCACAGGCAAGGCAAGTGTCTTGCCTACAGAACTATTTCTCTTCAGACTCCTTTTCCACATTCTTGTCCCTCACTTTTGTTGTCTTCATCCTTTTTCACTGAGCTTCTTTTCAAAGAAGAAAAGATGGAGAGTAATTCTTAGTAATCCTACACCTGTCTTCTTAGTTTCCAGTTGAGGGAGATTTGTGTTTCCTTTTTCCTCTCCCTACTTATAGGTTCCTAGTATCCTCATTGCCCTTCATCTTCCTCCCCATCATTGAAGCAGAAAAACTGACGGTTTTTCTACTGTGTTTGTATTTTCCACACAATCTGTTAGAGCTGCAGAGGTGGGCTCAGTCATTCAAGTTAGCAAGAATGTTCTGGAGTTGAGGCCATGTCCAGTTCTACCCTTATCCTGGAACCATCACTGTTTTTTTAACCCTTCCCCAGACAATTATTTCTGGAGACACTCTGATTGACACTGCTTTCCAAAACACTTGGCAGAATTTTATTACGTGTTTAAAAGCATTTTTGGTACTATAAATCCTCTTTACCTGATAAATTAAAATTCATTGCAAAGGTTGGATTTAACATTTCTATGATAGAAAATGTGGTTTTCATGACAGATAGATGATTGGGACACATCCTGGTTAATTCATAGAGACACTGCAGACATTGTGTTTGAAAATTGTGTTTATTTTTGAGCAGGATGATTATACAGGATAATACAAAAGCATTTCAGAACACTTTATGTATTCTTCTTTGAATCTTTTCAACTTATTGAATGATTATTGGGGTTTGAAATTAAGGTTTATCTTAGCGCCATTGAAACAGATGGATTTCCTAACCTGGTGAGATTGGGCCAGAATAAAGAGGAAAGAAACTGTGACCGGAGGCATAGTATATATATTATTAGATTTGTGCCTTGCACTTACCCAACCCAGGTTCAATCCCAGTCATTCTAGATGGCAACAATAATCTCTGTGCACATAGCTTGAGCATCGCTAGGTGTGACCCATAAAATACCCTTCTCTGCCTTCCAAAAAAGGAAATAAGCTTTATCTCTGTTTCAGACTTAAAACCTCCTCCTCCTCTGTGACCTCCTTCCCTTCCTCAACAATTATCCATGAGCCACAGACCATTGAAAGGGAAATATTATGTAAGTGAATTGGAAGATTATCTAATTATAGGAAACATTATTACTAAAACATATACCAATCATCTTATATAACATTTTCCCGTCCTCATTCCTGAACTGCTACTCTTGAAATTTGAGTAGACCAATATTGAGTAGTCAATAACCTTTGGCCTTACATGTATAATAGCACCTTTTTAAATAATTTTGATAATTAGCATAAGTTATAATTTCATAATACAAAATTATGAAATGCATATTTCAGTCATTTTAAATAGTTTTACTGGAACACAGCTATATTTCTTTTTATTTTTTATTCTTCTCTATGGCCATTCTCATGAAACAGAGTTAAAATGTTTCAAAGATACTTGTGATTCACACAAGTTAAAATATGTCACTTGAAGAAATTTAATCAACTCCTCCTCTAAGGATCTCTCTTTACATTCCTTCCCCAACAAATTGCTGAAGATTATGCATGGAGCAACATTTACTCAATACCAGTTACATCCAAAAACCTGTGTAGCTCACCGGAAGCAGAAACAAACTTCTGTTGCTCTTTTTGTTGCTCCTCTTGAACTTAGGGTCCCATGAGTGGAAGACAGTAAAGAAAGTAAATTAAGCCAAAATAATAACACTGCAAGAAGTAGGATTAAAGAAACAGTGCTGTGACAAATAGATGAAAACAACCTAAGGATGATGGTGGTTTACGGCATGCTGGTGGAAGTACAGAAGCAGTACGCCAAAAGCTTAAACCCTATTGTTTTTATTTTGATGGTTTTTTAAGTGAATTAAGAAGTGTTGGAAGATCCCATTTTAAGTGGAATAGCCTGAATATGGCAGATTTAGGAGGAAAGATATTAAAGAAACATAAATGAAATATGACTGCTAATGACAAACAGTATTCACTCTCATTCTTTTCCCTTTCTCCCTGTTGTCATCCTCATCCTCTCTCCCCTTCTGTCTCTCTTATTGTCTATCTTCTCATCCTAAGAAATAAAGGTCCAGAGGAATTCTAACCACTAATCCTTCTCCAGTTTCAGTCCTTCTCAGGAAACTCATTACCACATCTTCAATAGTTGGAGCTAGAATTCCATTACATTTTCTCACTTTTCCTCTGCTCCTTTTCCTGCCCTATTTATACCAGTTTGTTCTTCAACCAGGAGCTCCAGTGATCTTTAAAAGCATGGGAGTCAGGTAATATAATTTCATTGCTTAAAAAATAAAGTATTGCTTCTCCTTAGCCTTAGAATTAAATAGTAAACCATTACCTCCTTGTTAAAGGGGGAGAAAAGATACACCTGTAAATTGTACATAGGGATTAAAAATACTAAATTGGAGAGGTGAGAAGAGAACACAGGTCACTTCCTATGTTTCTCTCTTTCATATCTGGGTAGAAGGCAGAACCGTTTACCTAGCCTTAAAAACCAAAGAAGCTAAATTTTCTCATGGAAGCAGGGAAATAATCTCAGAGGGCATTGTTGCAAATTGCATTTTTGTCTATTTAAACTTGAGTCTGCCTCTTTGATAGGCATTGGAGATGTCCTAAGAACATTTGAATCAGTATGCCTAGGAGACAAAGTCAAGGTTGGATGTATATATTGGCATTTATTTTATGAAGCTGAAGGAGATTTTAATTTATTTTTATAGCCAGGGCTTTTTATTTATTTTTGCTAGTGTTTCTCATGGGTTTAAATCCAACATCACCTAGCACTATTGCATTCATCACCCTCCCCCAAGAAACTCAGCCTTCCAATTCTCCATCCCTACCCTCCCAACTCAATTGTATGGGTCAGTTTGGGGAATGAAGGAGTTTAAAGCCCTGGGTCTGGTGGTGCTTCCTTTTACAGTAAGTAAAGAATCAGAAGCAAGAGTTTCTGACCATGTGCTCTGAGCACAAACTGGAGTGACCCTTGTGGAGGACAACATCTGGCAGAGTGGATCCTAAAGTGACCTGAATGTTGCAGGACTGAACCAGGTGGGGTTGCAGTGACTGAGGCTTGTGCTAATGTGTCCAGCAAAGTGATTCTCCATATCAGGGAGGAAATAGAGTCTGGAATTTTAAAAAATTCAAAAAGCAAAAGATTATTAAGAGCAATTTCCATACGCAATGCCATTGACTAATCAAATTTAATTCAGAACGTTGCAGTCTATACAGCTTTTGAGCTCATTTTAATTGAACGTGTATATTGGGTGGAAATAAGTTTTGACCTTTATAATTAACATCTCCCAAAAGTTACATGTTCATCAACTTGTCGGCAAATATTCCCTCTGATTTTTGGCTTCCGTGTGTGATGCAGAGGTTTAAAAACAAATCTCTGGCTAATTCACCATGTCATAAGAATCTGCAAGCACCTGTTTCTGCTTTTGTTTGCAATTATAATTGACTTAATCATTTGTTGAGAAAAATATATCATTAAAATATTTCCCACACACACACACACATAACACATCTCATAGTAGATGGAGGGAAGGTAGTAAGATTTATTAGGATTAATTAGAAGCTAATTGCCACTTCCTACATGAAGCCTTCTGATTGTTCTGTCTAGACATGATCTCTTTTCATGAAGCATTTGCTTTTTTTTAAATATATAGTTGGCAATCGCTAAAGAATAGCTAAGACTAAGACTATTATCTCTGGATCCAGACAGCTTAGATTCTATCTTGGCAATGCCATTGATGTTCTCAAATTATCCACTAATTACTCAATTTCTTTAGGTCTCAGTTTTCTCCTCTGGAAAGCAGAGAAAATAGTACCAACCTGGTAGTGCTGTGGGGAGGTGCAAGTTAGCTATTCCCTGGAGAACTTGCAGCAGAGAGCCTTGATAGAATGGTCTCATGGATAGGTTATGCAGTTACAGAGAGCAGAAATGGTGCAGTACTGATTTTTTTTTAAGTAATACCTTTATATAAGCAACATGGTTACAAACATATTTGTAGTTGGATTTCAGTCATGAAAAGTATACTCCCTTCACCAGTGCAATCTTCCTTTTACCACTGCCCCTCATCTCCCTCCTCCCCCAACCCTTGCCTGTGTTAGAGACAGACGTTCTATTTCTCTCACTCATGACCATTGTCATGATAGTTTGTTAATATTGTTATTTCTCAATTTGTGCTCACCACTCTTTGTGGTAAGCTTCATATCATGGGTTGGTCTTTCCAGCCCTTGTCTCCATTGTCTCTGGGTATTATTACTATACTATCTTTTATTTTTCTTATATCCCACAGATGAGTGAGACTATTATGTGTCTATCTCTCTTTTTTTTTGTTTTGTTTTTTGTTTTTGTTTGTTTGTTTTTGGGCCACACCCGGTGACGCTCAGGGGTTATTCCTGTCTATGTGCTCAGAAGTCGCTCCTGGCTTGGGGGACCATATGGGAAACCGGGGGAATCAAACCGCAGTCCGTCCTAGGCAAGCGCAGGCAAGGCAGGCACCATACCTCCCACGCCACCGCCCCGCCCCATGTCTATCTCTCTAAACCTGTTTTATTTCAACACTGTGAAAGGTTATGCGATTGTTGACACATAGGTAGAAGTGTGCAAGCACTGCAGCCAGGAGTGCCATCCTCGTGGTAATGGGCATGAGTACCATAATGTCCCTGGAATGCACCACAGCACCCTGAATGTACTTGAGTGCCATAAATGAAGGAGCAGGCACAGCTCTCTGCACACATCTTAACCAAACATGTAGATAATGAAATTTGTAGGCACTTTACTTTTTAAATAAGGCCCCAGAACTGCCATTGCTTATTCACATCAGTTGTACACGTAAGGGAAATTCTGGTTTCTCAGTCATGGCAGTTCAGGTATAAGTTTTTTTTAATGACCAGTTTTTCTGGTGATTTGAACTTTGTTGACATTGACTCTATTGGGAAAGGCGGACTTGGATTCGTCTCTCTAGGACATTGCATTGTTTTTTATTATGGTCTTCTAACCTATGCTTGAGCACACAGGATATTGAATAGTCAAGTTCATAGATTGTGAATCCCGCTTACTTGTTTTTTTGTTTTTGGCCACACCCAGCAGCCTTCAGGGGTTACAGGTTACTCCTGGCCCTGAGCTCAGAAATCACTCTTGGCAGGCTCGGGGGAACTATATTCATATTGGATGCCAGGTATCAAACCTGAGTTCTTCCCTGGTCAGCTGAGTGCAAGGCAAATTCCCTATCACTGTGCTATCACTTCAATCCCAAGTATCCAGCGTTCCTAGTAACAAGCAGGTGGCCAACTGGGGCTAAGCAGAGGCAACTGGACTTGAATTTACAGAACAAGGCGGCAACTTTCAATGCTCTGAAATCAGATTTCAGAGCTTATTAGCCAAAGTGAGTGGGCCTGTAATATAATAGATTATCTCAACAACCATCTCAACAATTTCTTAGTAATGTACTTATTTGTTTGTTTCCATTAATATGTTATAAAATACCATGCCTGAAAAGCTAGAATTCTCTAAGTACACAAAAGACTAAAGGCATTGAGGTTTTTTTGAATGACCAGTGCTCATATAGAAGGGATTGTCCAGGCTTGTGAACCTAAGAGCTAAGCTCCAGCATGTTCAAATCAGAAAATTAGGAAGGTGATATAAGTCCTCCCTCCTGCTGGAAGGATGGTGTGAGTGGTGAGCAGCACCCAAGAGAACTCTCCAGAGAGTTTTTAGTAAGGAGAGGTATCTCCCCTGAGTTGGGTCCAGGAAAGTGATGCCCCATTGGAAAGAGGAAACAAAGAAGTGAAGAATACAGAGGTTAAGGCACTTGTCTTGCATGTGGCCAACCTTGGTTCCATCCCAGTACCTTAAATAGTCCCCTGAGCATTGAGATCCTTGAGTGCAGAGGCAGGAATAAGCCTGTTAGGTATAACCAGCCTTTCTTGACACCCCTCAATGACCAAAATAAAGCAAAGTCCTCTCTGTAAGTTTAGTTACTCTGGTTGTAGTAACAGGTATCTCTGCAGAGAAAGTTATGGGCTCTGTTTAGGAAGAAATAGCCCATGATCTGCTGCACCAGTTCTCTAGACTGATATGAGCAAATGGGTATCTAAATGACTTTCCCCTCTTACACTTCTTTGCACAAAGGCTAGCCCTGGACCACTTGAAGGACAAGTCCCAGGGAGAAAGAAAGAATTTTGTATCCATGGCCACAAGTAATAATACCCTATTTAGGGAATAACCCCTGCTCTCCTAAGTCCTACACTGGTAACATAAGCTGCCTGAGAACCCTTTGGTTTCCTTTGCCATCTGCATTTAGGCACACAAGGGGAGTGAGCACTTTACTAGAAGCCTCTGAAGGTTCTTGCAGGTGGTTTTGATTACCTGTTAGATCACTTACAATTTTCCCACCAGTGATTCTAGCCCCAGGTTTGTTGGTTTCATGAGATAATTTTGTCTCCTCCTGCTCCTTACAGAATTGGATCTCTGAAAGCATTTTTCACATTTCCTATTTAAAATAGCAATTAGCTCTACATCTCAGAGACTTTGCAGTGTATCATGTGTATCATTTATTTGGAATATTAGCTCACCAGCTAATAGACCACAATTTTAGTTATATGTGAAATGGTAGTTTGGTAGAATAACATTGACGCTCTTCACTAAACCCTAAAGCTCAAGTAAGCAGCTTGTCGCAGGGAGACCCTCATTTTCAGAGCTGTCAACCTGACTGATATTTTAATTTTTCTGCCCTGTAGAAAACTTCAGTCTCTTATCCAATAGATAAATGAGTGAACCCCTAGGAAATGCAGCTGAATGTTTCTGTTTGCCAATGCAATAAATGCAGAAGCTAATAAATGTCTCCTTCCATCAGGAGGAGGCGTGTAATGAGTAAATGATGAGAAAAAGAATTCAGGAAAACAAATGATCAGTCCGATCTAAGATGACAAACAATTTCTTAATAACTTGGCCTCTCATCGGAGAGAAGACTTTCATGGGGCCAAGAGAATGCCTGTTGAAATTAAGCCTAGCAGAAGGCCATTTACATCCAGTCGCTGATGGATTTAGTCTGGCTACATTTGGGTCACACTGAGCAATAAGCCACAATTCAAACACAGCCCAGTTATCACCGACTTTTCTTGGTGGTGTTATTTCTGTGAATGTGTGCTAGAAAAAGGAATTATTTAAGGGTCAACTTCCTATTACTTACCCTCGGTCACATTTTCACTTCACATTTGTCTTATTTTAGAAAGATTTTTTTCAAAAATAAAATTCTCACCTCCCTTTCCCCTTCTCTCTCCTCCAAGAAGTATTTTGAGGTTCTTTTGTGAGGGGCACACCCGTTTGTACTCCTAACTCTGTACTCACTCGGGGATCACTGCTACTGGCCCTGGAAGATCAACAAGTTCAAGGTAAATATCTTCCCAGTGTACTACACGTTGGCCCTCCAAGAGGTGTTCTGATCCATCACAGGGGTTGCCTAAGAAAGTTTTCTCTATGGGACGAAGATGCTTTTTTAAAGTGCCTTTATAGACCTTAGCTCAGAATCTTCCTTTGTGGAAGCCAATAGAAGTTAGATTGCTGGGTGTCAAAGGGCAGCACCCCAGTTTCTGGATCTGACTAAGAGGACCCTGAGCTGAGTGGTTGAGGTCTTGGAGGGAGGAGAGTCAGGAACCCCATGAAGAAAAGAGATCATTCCATAAGATGCATTTTCTTCTTACCCCTGTGGGATCTTTCTAAGAATATTTCCTTCAAAAGTTATATCAAAAACATTGACTACCAAATTCGAGTCGTTCTTAGGGACAGATTTTCATGAATATTTCTAGAGAAGACAACCCAATTTACTCACTGATCTTCCATAATTATCTTTTCTTCCCTGTTAACTGCCACCTACCCTCTCCTCACTTCTCCCCCCTTTTTCTTTTTCTTACAAATAAGCTATGTTCTGGCTTTTTTTTTTTTTTTTTTTTTTGTACAATGAATGCAGTAAAGAGTGAAACTTGTAAGTAGTAGGGCTGCAGGTACTTATGTAGGAAATGTTAATGAGCCATCAGATCCAAGCTGGGCAGGGGTGCTGCTGCAGGGCTGTGTGCCTGAGAAAGGAGATTCTGAAATGTGCTTTCTAGGGGAGAGCCATTATACCTGAAAGCTAAGACTTTTCAGCATGTTCCTATTCACATGCATATTTTCATGCCAAATCTTTCAAAAGACTTTTCCTTTGAAAGACAAAAAGATAAACATGTCTTTAAAATGGATAGGTGATCCCTTTGCCACTTTAGAATATCTTCCTCCCTTTCACAGCTGAGTTTTTTTAACCCTTGAATTAATACTATGACTCACTCCCATAGCTCAGTCCACTTCAGTTGTCTTCATTTATATCGTAGAGCTCACTTTACTTTCCTTTTGTGTGTGTGTGTGTGTGTGTGTGTGTGTAGAAATATCATATCCTAGTGCCTAATAGATGTTAAAGCAGCTTTAAAAAAAATTATTCTGTTTAGGAGAGTTTTTTTGTTTTGTTTCATTTTGTTTTTCGGGGATGGGATTTGGACCTGGTGGGTGTTCAATGATTACTCCTAGCTCTGAGCTTTGATTCACTCTTGGCTGGCTTAGGGACCAAATGGGATGCTAGGGATCTAACCTGGTTCAGCACTATACAAGGCATACTACTCACTATACTTTATTCTGGCCTCAATATAAGTTTTTTTTAACATTCCCTTTGCCTACTATTATCTTACTCCTGAGTGAAAATTTGTCTCAGTAAATGTTTGAGTGAATTAATCAAAAAACATTGTAAAACAATAACATTGTTGGTTTTAATTTTTTGCTATTTTTACTACAGGTTTTACTGTTGGTTTTAATTTTTTAATTTAAATTTAGAAGAAAAAATTTAAATGAGCATTTACTTACTCAAAAAACTAACAGAATTTCAAACTCACTCAAACAATTTTTTTTGATGTTTGAAATTTTATTTAAACACCAGGTGTTCAGTGTCTGGTGCCAACCCCACCATCAGTGTGGCCTTACCCTGCACCAGTCACCTACCCAACCCTCAAAGTCTGCCCCAAAACAGGCACAGAATAATTTACTTTAGATTGCCTGTTACAACATATATCACAATAGTATTACTAAAGTTATTGTCTGAGTATTTACTGAGCTGTATGGTACTAGTTGGACCTACTGTGTTATTGTTTTTGTTCAATGAATTTAGCAGAATTCTGCAACTTTCCCATCTAATTTTCTGTGCTCCAGTGTTGTTGTCAATACTTTGAAATTCAGTGATAAGTGTCCTCATGATCTAGGAGCTGATGAACAGGGATGATGGAGTAGCATGATGTTAGTTATGTCATTTCTTTGTACCAGAAGGATTTGGGTGTAGGTGGGGAGCTGGACCTTTCATTAAGGTTGGTAGTATCTTGGCCTACCTGGGCCGACCCAGCTCTGGTGTGTCTACAAGATCAATTATGGAGCTGCTCCCATTTGCAAATGGGTTTTGTTTTTTTGTTTGTTTGTTTTTGGTTTTGGGGGGGAGTTGTTTGTTTTTTAATTTTGGTTTTTGGGCTACACCCAGCAACGCTCAGGGTTTACTCCTGGCTTTGTGCTCAGAAATCGCCCTTGGCCTGCTCAGGGGACCATACAGGATGCCGGGAATCGAACCACTGTTGGTCCTGGGTCAGCCACATGCAAGGCAAATACCCTATTGCTGTACTATCTCTTCAGGCCCTGCAAATGGGCTTTTAATTTTTGTGATTTGTAATAAATTTTATTCTCTTTTAAAATTAATCCCTATTCTCACATCTATTTGCCTTGTGGATTATCCTTACAGAAATGTCAACATTTTGCTTGTTAGATATTCTTGTAAACGAGGAGAGTTGGTGCATTTTGGATAATACTAAGAACTGTTGTGTAACTATTTAAGCTTAAATATGTTTTCTCGGGACAAAAGACTAAATATTTCTTCTCTCTTTTTCCTCTCCAAGAGAGAAATATGCCCTATTCAGCCCAACCTTTTCACCATGATGGTGACCCTAGTGCTTATTTTTGCTATCAGTGGTTGGAATATTTGTTTTCATTTTTCAGTAATGTGAACTATGATAAATTTCAGTTAAATTTTTATACATGTCTGTAATTATTGAAGATTTTTTCAGAAATGGAACAAAGTCTTGGGGGTGGGGAACAGGGAAGTTTTAAAGGTAATCTTTAAAAATAAGTTGCCATAAAGTGTCCCAATTTAAACTCACTAGCAAATTATGAGGGGGCTCTTTTTCTCATCCCCTCATCAATACATAATATGTCACATAATCCAAACAACACAAAACAGCCAGTTTAATAAGGGCAAAACAGAATGAAATTGCCAACCTATGTCACAAAGTGTAACAATTTTTCTGTACCCTATTAAATGCTACTTTCAGGGAAAAATAGGTTAAATTAAATGCTTGTAATTAAAGCCCTTCCTCTTATGTCAACCCCATATTATGAGTTTTAATATTGTCTCTTAGGTGAAAGGTTTTTGTGTTTGGGGTTGTTGTTACTGCTGCAGGTTTTTGTTTTGGTTTTGGGGCCAGATCCAGTGGCTCTCAGGGGTTATTCCTGGCTTTGCATTTCAGAAATTACTCCTGTTAGGCTCAAGGGACCATATGGGATGCCACTCAACAAAACTCACTAGAATGCATGCAATACAAATGCTCTGCCTCATGAAAAGATGAAAGATTTACTTAGAAAATGATAAAAATCACTTAAAAATTTTTTTTGGTGTTTGGGTCACACCCTGCAGCGCTCAAAGGTTACTCCTGGCTCTAAGCTCAGAAATTGCTCCTAGGAGGCTTGGTGTGACCTTATGGGAAGCCAGGATTCGAACCACCATCCTTACCTCCATGCTATCTCTTCAGCACCCCAAATTTTTTTAATTTTGAGTTTCCTTTTAATTTCCTCCTAGACTTTTACTAGTGCACAAGACCAGGGATAGCTTTAGAGCCACAAATCAGAAATTAGTGCTGATTAAAATTCTGGTTTCCCTACCCACATTACACTCAACATGATATTGCACATAGATGCTAACTATGTGTGATGAGGAGTGATCGCCCTTATTTCTAAATGTGGAAAAGTCAAAAGCAACATCACGATCTTTCTAAAAAAAGAGTGATGGATGGGATTCACTTTGGAAGCTTAAGGATACTTGGCCAAATCTATTCCTCATCCTTTCTAAAGGCTTTTCATTCCTCTCTCAGCTGAGGTCAGTCAGGACAGTTTCCATCTTGTGACTCAGAGTAATAGACTCAGTCTGGGACTCTTCCTGAGCTTGTTGGAAGCTGTTGATTGATGGTTGCATCAAAAAGGTATTACCTCTGAACAAACAGATATGATTCAGTTTGTGTTTGTAACTTGGCTTAAAGTCACCTACTTCTTGTCTGTGAGAGTTCAAAGTTTGCTCAATTTTGAGAAAAGATTCTAAGTGGAATTAATTGGGAGATGTGTAGGCATTATTAGTGTCAGCCTCTAGTATGTATGGAAAATCAGGTTGGAGGCATAGGTGAAAATAAGGCAAGCATTGCTTTGGCCCTTCCAACTTACTCTGTCAGGACTTCTTGCTTCTCTAGCCCCTTTCCTTATTCTCAGTGATTAATTTTACATTAAACACCGTTATTATTTGTTTGTCTTGGTACTACACCCTATGATATTCAAGAGTTACTCCTGGCAGTGCTCAGGATTCTAGATGAGATGAAGGAATTAAACCCAGGTTGACCTCATGCAAGGCAAGCGCCCTATTTATTCACTGTACTATTTCTCTGGCTCCTACTTTTTTTTTTGTTTTTGTTTTTAAGAGGAGCTGGAGTGATAGCGCAGTGGTAAGGCACTTGCCTTGCAGGCGACTGACCCAAAATGGACCTTGGTTTGATTCCCAGTCCCCCAAGCTAGGAGCAATTTCTGAGTGCATAGTCAGGAATAACCCCTGAGCGTCACTGGTATGGCCCAAAAACTCAAAAAAGTATTATTTTGTTTTAAGGAAAAAAAATACTGGAGGGAAGTTGGCACTGGAGAAGGGATTGGTGAAGAAACATTATATCCCCAAATCTTCCCACCACCACCACCACCACCTTTTTTTTTTTTTTTTTTTTTGCTTTACACTTAGAAGTCAATCCTGGCATTGCTCCAGTAACCAGATTGGATGCCAGGAATCAAACCCAGAGCAGCCACCCTTTATGCTATTCTCTGGCCCTATTAAGTTTTCTTAATCATCTACCATACTCTTCATTTCTGCTTGTAGTTTTCACATTTGAACACTATTCTTTTCTGGTGCTGGTTTTGCTGTCTGTTTTGTTTTGTTTTAATCTCATTAAACAGCCTCACAGTGGTCTCACTAACGTCTTTATCTGAGGATTTACTGAGCTGGTTGGTGCTGATTGAAGCTCTCTGCGATTTTGTTTTGTTTTTGTTTTGTTTTGTTTTTTGCTGATTGAGCTTGGTGGGCTTTTATGCATCTTCTCCATCAAGTTTTCTTTGCTGTGAGTTTGAAATTTGGAGGAATTTCAGGAGTTGTGGAGCTGGGCCCCTTCATAAGGCATAGCTCAAGTGTGTACACTGTCAGACCTGCCAGAGGGAGGGGAATTCATTTACCCTATTCTGAAAAGGTCTCAGCTCCGTAGTACATCCATCTAGAACAGTTTGGTGGTAAGTAGAGTTCAAGAGTTGTGAACTTGAGGCCTTGCTATACAGTACCTTTATATTTTGCCTTTGAAATCATTCATTTAGTCCCACCTGTTGGTTATCAGTCCCCATGAGAAAGTTAATTGAAAATAACTGATTGGGGGTAATTAATAGAATTATTAATTCTTGGAGATTTCCGACCTAGTTTCTAATGATGTAATTTCAGAAGTCTTTTAATCCCCCATGAGAATATTAAAACTCTTTTCTGTCCTGTGAGCTCAGGAAGAAGGAATTGCATTTCCTGTTAATTGAATGGGCCTTATATACAATTGGGGCATACCCAGCTGAACAACAAAGTTCACATCTCCCCTGTCATTTGTACTGTGACATGAAACTCCTGATGACTAAAAGATAACTAAAGGCACTTACCTTTGTGTAGTACAGATGGCCAGTACTTTATACTTTTTTGCCTTTTACCCATAATGATGTCCTCATACTCTGCCAAGTCATCTCTGAGCCTGGTGCATATTAGCATTCCAGCAATAAATGCTCTCAAATGATTGGATTTGATTCTAACTTCCTTGGGGGACTACAAAAAGAGGTGGTAGGCAAGCTAATATAATAAAAAGTGGGCTTTCGGAGCCAGTGAGGTGGCGCTAGAGGTAAGGTGTCCACCTTGCAAGCGCTAGCCAAGGAAGGATCGTGGTTCAATCCCCCGGTGTCCCATATGGTCCCCCCAACCCAGGGGCAATGTGTGAGCACTTAGCCAGGAGTAACCCCTGAGCATCAAACGGGTGTGGCCCAAAAAAATAAAAAAGAAAGTGAGCTTTCATTGCATTAATTTCCAATTACTAGAATTATTTCCAATTATTAGAATAAAATTATGAACAATGAAGGTCTCAGCAGTTGATGACAGAGGGGTTGTCTGATTCTTAGCATTGCCAGCTTGCTTGTAAGTTATGCTTCTCAAATGGTCACTGATAGAATTCATTTGATTTCAAGAGTTCTTTTCCATGGGAGACCATCTGAGAGTAGGTAGGAAAGATTAGGGTGTAGTCCACAGATGTGTTGACCATACAAGTCAGGTGATCTGTATCCAGTACCGCCTATCAGGTGTGCTTTGCATGCTGTGCATGATACTTCTTCTTTGGCCTTTAAGGCTGGGACTTGTGACCTTAAAATGACATTGTCAATATTATGTCACCTTAGGAACCAAGAGGTACCTAAGTGCAGAGCACATTTATAATTTTAAGTTTTGTGTTAGTCTGTTTAGTCATCACTCTAAATTCTCTTGTGGTAAGCCTTCTGATCAAAGTGCAATTGTTTTGTCTCACCATCAATGAAACAAAAACAAAAATAATAACACACCATGTTAGGAGCAATCCAGTCTGTTATAGTAGGAAAGTGATAAAAATGATTATGATCTTTTCTAACACAAGTAGAAGCATTACAAGCAATAACATCTTTTATTTGAGTTCATATTTTAAAAATGAAGGAAAAAATAGTATCTTATATTCAGGGCAAAGGAAATATCAATGAAGTGGGCTCAGTGGGAATGAATCAGAGGAGTGGTCAGAGACTTACTTTTCTAATAATAATGAGAAGATTTTTTTACATATTTTGAATTTAGGTTGAATTTCAAGGTATAAATGGTTTTTATTCCTACAAATAATTGAGGCCCATGGTGAAGACTTACATTGTTGAGACTATTTAACAAGAAGGAAAAGTATCTTCACCACCCAAAGAAATGAAGAGTTGAATTCAATATTAGAAACCCAAAACTTTTCTAGTAATGGTGGTCGAAAATGTTGAGAATCTTCCCCCTGTTTTGTCCATATGAATCATAGGATGAAAATTTCATCAGAAATCTTTATTTGCAGTTACTTTGAAATGTGCTGAGGGTGGCCCCTTTAGCCTCTAATTCCTAAAAATGTACATCCCTATCCTTTTATCGTCTAAAAAGTAATTCTTGGGACCATGCAGTAAAATAGTTATCTTGGACCAGTACATCTTTATCATCTTTTCAGGTTGCTAGTCCCCCCAAAAACCTATTCTTCTCTGTCAACACTTTTCTCTTGAAATATCAGCAAGTGGTGAGCACCCAAACTTGGCTTTGTGACAGTACCCACTAAAGTGGAATAATGTGTCTTCTGACAGAACATACTGCTTGTATGTGTGCCTATGTGTACATACTTGCCATTTTACAAATTACATAATTTAATTTATTTTATGTTTATATTTTGTACTATTTGGGCTATTTCCAACCATATAGTACAAGCAGACCTCCCTTAGTTCTAAGTGAATTAGAAAGAACTTTCATAGTGGAGAGAACTGATAGGAACTATGAATTGTCAGAAAGAAAAAAGTAGAGAAATTCAATAGAAATAAAAATTCAACTAACTTGGGGCCGGAGACGTGGCACAAGCAGTATGGCATTTGCCTTGTGTGTGCTAGCCTAGGGTGAACTGCGGTTTGATCCCACGGTGTTCCATATGGTTCCCCAAACCAGGAGTGATTTCTGAACACGTAACAGGAATAACCCCTGAGCATCACCGGGTGTGGCCCAAAAACAAAACAAAGCAAAAAACTCAACTAACCTAAGAACAAGGGAGATTGGGTAGAGAAATAGTACAACAGATAAGGCACCTTCCACACAGCAGATGGTGGGTTTGATCCCTGGCACTACATAAAATCATTCTGATCCCCTGCAGGAGAGACCTCTGAACACCACAGGATATGTATGGCCCAAAAACAAAAACCATAAAAGCAAAACAGGATAGGAGGACTAAGTAGGAATTTCAGAGAAATAGGGGGCTTTAGAGTCTCATTAGTGAAAAACTTCCTATGGTGCTATATGCAATTCTTTCCTAATCCAACATTTATTTGCATGTTTTATGTTTGTCTTTTCTTTGTTTTTGTTGCTGTTGTTGTTGTTTTTAAGGGGGTCTCCAAGAGATGCTCAGGGAACAGGACTACTCCTGGTTAATGTGAGCCTACCAGGCTGTGGTTCCATGTGAGACCTAAAGAGCCATTGCTTCTGGCACCCTGAAGTGCTAGGGAACCCCTATTAACCTTAGTAGAGCTCTTGGGCCTCTAAGACTGCACCCAGCAATACTCTGGGAACCATGTGGGGCCTGGTATTGATCTGCGTGAGAGGAATACAAGACATGTATTCTGACCTCTATAATTTCTCCCCAAACTTGACTATATGATTTTTAAAATAATGTTAGTCTCTTCCACAGCACATCAAAGCACCATCAATGTAACACCAGCTTCTCTCACCATGATATTCCAAGTGCCCAGACTTCACGTCTGGCATGAACCCATAGAAAGTGTAGAATGCAGAACTGTATAGAAATTCAAAGGAAACTTGTAATGTTTGCTGAGATTGGGGGTAGTACTTTGTTTAAATGGGCTGGATGAGGAACCAGAGCAGATTTTGTGACCAAGATAATCCCAGGGAATTTGGCAAGTTTGTCTATGAATTGAGGTCTCCTATTCTAATTAGAAAAATAAATCAAAAGAAAAAAACCTGCATGTCTAATTATCAGAGTTTTGAAAGTTCCCAGAATAAAACTAGAACCGCCAGAAGAATCTCTGAATAGCACTGATGATGTTTTATATGAGAAGTAGTCGAGATGGAATAAAAAGGTAATTACAAGAGCAGTTTATTAATTTTCCCCTAAGGACCCAGTAGATGATATAGCATTGTGAAATGTGGCTTCTTAGAGATGGCAAGATTTGACACTAGAATTAAATGTGGCTTTAAAATTCTTTTAAAAACTCTCCTACTCTTTGTCAAAGAGAGGGGCAGAGAGAATTGGGTTTCTGGTAAGTAGAAATTACTGCCTGGCTTCAAAGTGACTCCTGATATGTCATTTATTTAGTAAGAACACAGAAAGCAAGCCCTGCACCTCATGAGTTTAATAAAATAAAAATAGAATGACTGCAATGAGAAAGAAGTGTCACATTTTTCTTAATGAAAGTCTAGATGGGGGCCATCCAGGGCATCACAACTCCAGGTGCCTGCTTTTACCCACCAACATCCTGGACAACATCCTCTTCCAGGTCAACTTATATTCCAGGAAGATTGCTAGACCTCTGGCCATCACATCCAACTGTCCAGCTGGAACAGGCAGAAAAGGTAAAAGGGTTAAAAAGGTATCTTGCCAGCTGAAGTCAGCTGTCTATTTAAGCAGCTCGCTTGGCAGGCCTCTCCAGAAATTCTGCTTACTGCTCAGTCTAACTGGAAACAAACTGAATCTGAGTTCACTTTACCATGTATTCATCTGAAAACTTGATCTAGTTGAGAAAGGAAGAGATAACTGTGATAAGCTGCCAACCTGGGAAGGAGTCTTCATTTGCTGGCATCTTAGAGTTGTTAGAACTCAAATTAGTGATTTATTCTCCATTATGGATTTGAAAAAAGTAGGGCTGAGAAACATAAAGATACTTCTAAATGTATACCAACAGTTTTTAGCAGGATTTTGGGGGAATGTTTGTATATCCAACAGCTCAGAACTTCTGAACCTATGCTCAGGGATCATTTTTGGCAATGATTAAGAAATCATATATGGGGATGGGGATTGAACTGGAGTCAGCTCATGCAAGCAAGTGCCTTTAAGTCCCTGTACTTTATATATTTCCTAGTATATATATATATATATATATATATATATATATATATTCCTAGCATCAAATCCTCTTGAATGTATCACTTGTATAAAACCAATAGCATTGCTCTTTGTTGGGAAAATCAAGATACAGTTTGAATTTGTCTACTTGGTGATGATTCTGCAGAATCAAGTATAGTTTTGTGGGCAAAAGTACACTTGGCTAGAAAACCTAAAGCTGATGTATCTATGAGGAGGTAGAGATAGAGGAGGATGTGTGGGGAGACCAGGGTTGGTGCTGGAGGTGTGTTAATGATAGGGAACCCCTCTGCTTTCTATCAGGAGGATTCAGGCCATCTGTGCCAGGTTCTGGACTTAAATTTGACCCATTGATACAATCTCCCTGAAATAGAGAACCCTCATTTTAGATGTTAAAATGTTAGGAGGTTTGGGTCAAATAACCCAGGTTGGTCCTTGGTATATCTTTTCGAAACTCAATGCTAAATTTGATAAGTCCTGAAACTGAACGAAGATTGCTGTTTTTAAGCTGTTTAAGTATTTGCTTTGATCACAGTCTACCCATCCATCCTAGGTATAGGAGGGGGAATGGTGGGCATTACAGGGGAGAAAAGTCCTAACTGGATATAAGATACATTAATCTAAGAAATAGTAAGAAAAGGTTCTTTACAGTGCAAACCATTGTACTCAGGGCCCACTGTTCTCACTGGCAAGTGATCAAATTCCTTCCCTTGCCCTACTGACCATGGCAGACTTGAGAGTCTTCAGGAAAGGCAAAGCTCAAACATTCAGGGTTCTGTTATTTTTTATCTTGATTTTGACCATACTTGGCAATGCTCAGGGGTTACTCCTGGTTCTGCCCTCTGCACTCAGGATTCACTCCTGGCAGTGTTTGGTGTACCATATGGAATGCCAGAGATTGAGCCTGTGTCAGCCAAGGGCAAGGCAATCGTTGCTCCAGCCCCTCAGTGTCTTGTTGGAAGGTTGGTCAGGAGAAATTTACCCAGCTAAGAAGTGACACACCATTAGTAACTGAAAGGAGAATGTTTTTAAAGTTGTGATAAAAATGGTAATATGACTCCCTGGTGCTCTATGCAATTATACATAAACAGTGGGTTGTATATAACGCACGGATTCTTTTTGGTCACCTGGTACCATTCAGAAAATGTTTAGGACTTCTATGCTTAGAATTATCTTGAGCTTGGGGCCCGGGAGATAGCATGGACGTAAGGCATTTGCCTTTCATGCCAAAGGTCATCGGTTCGAATCCCGGTGCCCCATATGGTCCCCGTGCCTGCCAGGAGCAATTTCTGAGCATGGAGCCAGGAGTAACCCCTGAGCACTGCCGGGTGTGACCCAAAAACCAAGGGAAAAAAAAAAAAGAATTATCCTGAGCTGGATGCAGAGCATTAAATTGGAGCAAATCCTTATCTCTCATCTTAGGGGAAAAGTGTAGATGAGGCTGTTTTGACTCAGACTGCATCATAGAAAACTCTTACTGGCCTTGTCAGGAGGTATACTTCTATTGGCACTTATGTACATTCTCTTTGAAGTAGCTAGTTAGAGGAATCATATTGGGAAGTGGGAGTGGTTGTATGAAGCAGAGTGATGATATTATATTTGTGATTGTTAATTATAAGACTTGTTCAGAAAATGCACATCTTCATCCCCAATGGGTCTGCTCACTTCTGTGATCAAACATGTCTTTTTTACCAGTTGCTCTCTAGTGAACAGTGGTCAGAGTTGCCACAATCCTGGGATTGATAGTAGGCAGGAGTAGTTAACTCCTTTGAGAAAATACTGTCAGACTAAATAAAATTTAAATAATACCCCATACTCATGAGGTCTAACATGGGTCTCCAGTTTCTTTCTGTAGAAGAACGTACAAGAACTGACTGGAGCTGGTGAACCCTTTTTCTCAAGATCTTTTATGACTTGTTTTTTTCTCATATATGCCCAGTATGGGCCCAGGATTTGCACTACACATATATTAGATTCAGAAACTACTGCAAGAACCGTGTGTGTGTGTGTGTGTGTGTGTGTGTGTGTGTGTGTTTTCTTTGGATCTAATTTGGAAATTGAAAACAGATATTTTTCAAATCTAGCAATAATGTGTGTCTGTGTGTGTGCATTTTAATGCATCCTTTCAAAGGGAGTCTCTGAAAATGGAGCATGGCAGTAGAACACATGTCCCCAAACTTGGACCACAGCCAGCCCACAGTAACTTGGGAAGGGTGCCCACTCTTGTTGATTCCCATTTTCTTCCTACACTGTCTAAAAACTGGATTCTTGGGTATCAGAATATACCAGATGGGCAAACCCCCCTCCACCCCAAATTAGGAGTATCAGAGAGATTGGTAAGAAATATTAGAATGCTTGCATCTAAAAACAGCCCCACTATGGTGTGCAGGATTTGGTACTGTTGCCTACCTGCTTGTTGGCAGGTATGATGAATTGGGTGAATAAACACCAATCCCAAACTCCTTCCTTTCTCTCCCTTTACTCTAAAAGTAAGAAAACAAAAATACTCATTTTCTCAGTCTTTTTTGCAGCCAAAATTGTGCATGGTGTATAATTCTGGCAGAGATCTAAGTAGAAGTCTGGAGAGAACTTCTCTTCTATTTTCCCTCCCTTCCTTAGGATGTGGGCATATGATCCTGGAGGTGTGGGAGCTATCTTGAGACCAGGAGGTACCAAAGCAGGTGGTCTGGGTGAGTGAGAAAGACATGAAACAAGGTCTGCTTCTTTGATAGCATCCTTGGAATGTACATTAGCCCTAGTTCTCCAGTATCCAGACTTGATGCGGGGGGTTGGGGGGGGAGGAATCACATCTTCGCATGCTTCAGCTTCCTTCTGTAGCCTAAACTGTAACTCCCCAACTGCCATTGGATGCAGTCTCAGTTCCACTATGTCACTTTCCTTTTTACTTTACACAGCAGACTAAAGTGTTGGATAATTTGTAGGTGACATGTACTACATGTACTTTTGCACCTTCATGGTGTTACATGATTTTTATTTAAGCTCTGTTCTTGTTTAACATAAAAGGAGCAATGGAGGTGCAGTTGAAAATTAAGGGTGTCACTAAAAGTCCAGTTACTTTCCTGTGTTGCTTCAAAGGGGGAGATACATGAGTGTCTCACATGATGATGGATTCTGGGTGGATATAGAAGACCCTAGGTAACCATTCTGTCATATGTTGTGCTGAGTGCTTTGATAAGAATGTGGTGCTATGCCAACCAAAAGAAAGGAAATGAGTCTGTTAGCTCTTGTCTAACAAGCTCCACCCCAAAGTTAGGGACATAAAACATCATTTATTTCCCTCATAATTTTACAAGTCACACCAATTTAGGGTACTCTCAGCTAGGCCGCTGTTCTCTTTTTTAAACTTGGTAGGGTTTTGTTTTGTTTGAGGCTTGTTTTTTGTTGTTTGGTTTTAGAGGATGCCCTTGCCTAGCAGTACTCAGGGAGTATGTATGAATGTGCTCAGAAGTTTATCCCCTGACAGTGCTTAGGTCACCCATAGGCTCTACCAGGGATGGAACTAGGGTTAGTGGAATGTAAGACAAGTGCCTTAACCCCTAATATCTCTGGCACCATTTTCTGTCTAGTCATAGCTAGTTTAGCTCATGTTCAGTTGACTGAAGTTTGACTGATCTCAGCCTGGATGACTGGTACTGTTTCCCTGTACAATAGGCCAACTGAGCTTATTAATGAGATGTGGATGCACATCATACCTTCTCACTTCCTGCTGGCAGAGTAAGTCATTCACTCAGCCCTGCTGGAAAGAGTTGATAGGAGAAGCTGCTAGATCATGACCCCAAAGTACTTAAATAACGACAACCCAAAAGAAGTTCAGAATTGTGACCAGAATTTAAATTAAAAATAAATAAATAAATAAATGTCCAGAATCTGTGGCTTATTTGGAACAGGGAGAAGAATAGCCACCTTTTCTCAAAGACTTTAATCTCAAGGGGTTTTTTTGTTGTTGTTGTTTTTTTTAATATTTGTCATCACAACATGTCCTTTTATATTAGCATTTAATGAAAAATGATACCATCAGTCACCGGTTGTTCTGGAAATCATTTTCCAATATTAACCAATTTTGACTCTTCAGTACTTTTAGTAATCACCTCTAACAGTGTTGGGAAATAGCTCAAGTGGTGGAGCACAAAGTCTAGGATGTTTTAAGGGCCAGAATTCAAACCCACAGTTCAGCCAGGCATGACCCTGGTCCCCTCACATGCCCCACCATTGCTCTTCTGGGCCCTGGCACACACATCTTTTGTTTTGTTTTGTTTTTGTTTGGTTGGTTGGTTTTATGTTTTGGGACACACCCGGTGATGCCCAGGGGTTACTCACAGAAATCGAAACTGATTTGGAGGACCATATGGAAGCTGGGGATCTAACCCAGGTCTGTCCTGGGTCAGCCACATCCAAGGCAAATGCCCTACCACTGCACTATCGATCCAGCCCCTCTCACACATATCTTTGAGGTTCAAATCACTGGAGGTGGCCCCTCAAAAGTAATACCTCATAAGAGATGTTGAAAGGAAAAGTTGCATGTTGAGAAGTTTTTTTTTTTGCTTTTTTGTTTTGTTTTGTTTTTGTTTTTTGGGGTTTTTTTGGGCCACAACCAGCAGTGCTCAGGGGATACTCCTGACTGACTGCTCAGAAATAGCTCCTGGCAGGCACGGGGACCACATGGGACACCGGGATTCGAACCAGCCACCTTTGGTCCTGGATCGGTTGCTTGCAAGGCAAACACGGCTGTGCTATATCTCCGGGCCCACATGTTGAGAAGTGAAATAGTGATGGACCTTTCCTATCAACCAGTGTTTTTAATGGACTGTTTCATAGGCTTTTGTTCTCACAAGATGCTCCAAAGTTATAAGATTTTGTGAGCAAATCAGCTTTTGAATCATGAGACTTCTCAACTGAAGATGTACAATATATAGTAAGAAGTAAGGCCCTGGGTAGACCTGACATTAAAATAGTTTTTTATATTTAATTTGGTTCATTGAATTTAATTTGTGATAAGGTCAGATGTTATTGCTTTGCTTTTTATATTGGCTTATTAGTGACACCACAGATATTACTATAGATAATAGCTGTATTTAATAGTTGTTATGTTAACACATCTGCACTGCCCAATCATTCTGTTCTCATTTCCCACTTAGCTTAAGGAATGGGGGTAAGGTAGCACAATAGTTGAGTGAGCAGTGGTAGCTAAATAAAATGTAGTGATGGCTAGTTTTTTAAAGACTGAAATCTATGTTTTGGTTTGATTTGGAGCCACCTCTGGTTGTCTACAGGACTAACTCCTGACTTTGCACTCAGTAATTACTCCTGGTGGGCTTGGGGGATCATAGGGGATGACAAGGATTGTACAAGGCAAATGCCTTACCCACTATACTATCACTCTAGCCCCAAAGATTGAAATTTTTATAGAAATGGTTTTAGAAAAAAATAGGAAACACTGCTTTTTATTGTTAAACATTAAAGTATTTTTTTTGTAATAACCAACCTTCCTATAGGGCTTAAATATATTATAAGCCAATTCAAAAAATTTTACATGAAACATCATATTTAACTTCCCTGAAAATCCTAGGGTGTCTTTATTACCCCCTCCCCACCTTAGAGAAGTGACATAAGTATCATGATGGGGTCACAAGCTCCACAGCCTATATCTGGGAGTATAGAGCTATTGACAGTTTGGCACCCGGGTTTATTAGCATTAATACAGCACTGTTTTGCTAAAACCCTCTAACCTAATGCAGGAGGCTGTGAGGAACCCTAGTCTGTGCTGCAAGTGACCTCATCATAAATATCCATGTTTTAATGAAACATTAAAAAGTGGAGACAGGGGCTGGACTGGTGGCGCAAGGGGTAAGGTGTCTGCCTTGCCCACGGTTTGATTCCCTTGCATCCCATATGGTCCCCCAAGCCAGGAGACATTTCTGAGTGCATAGTCAGGAGTAAGCCCTAAGCATTACCAGGTATGGTCCAGAAACCAAA
>PVKC010001539.1:0-49574 GCA_004027635.1 Crocidura indochinensis
GGGGATCGAACCGTGGTCCGTTCTAGGTTAGCGCAGGCACCTTATCTCCAGCGCCACCGCCCGGCCCCTTGTTCTGACAGAGATAGTTCCTGGAAAAGGGACACTACTCTGCACCTCTCCCAGGCAAGACTTTCCTTTCTTGATAATACCATTTTAAGACAAATGCAGGTCTCAACTCAGGGGTCTAAATTTATCTCCCTCTGCTTCAGTGTGTAGAACTGGTAAATGAATAGCCTGATTTCATGAGGAACATGTGTTCCATCTAAGAGAAACCAGAGATCAAGTTTGTATAGGGGATAAGAAAGGGTTCCCTGCTGTTCAAGATTGGACCAGGTACTCAAATTTGGTTTTCAAGAATTAACAGCCTCTAGATTCTGGGAAGGACTAAATCCATCTAACAAATACATTTTCTTTTCACTTGCCAAGGTGCTTCTCTGGACACATTCCAAGCAAGCAGCCCTGGTGAAGTACGTACTGTCTCCCAACCTTTTGTCACATATTTTTGACTCCAAACTCCATTATGTTCCCTGGGAACCAACCTTTCTTCTTACTTCCTACCTTAGTCATAAAATAAGTTGTTTTCCTCCCTCCTCTAATCTTCATTAGATTCAGAACTACTGTATTGTGTTGATGGCACAAAAGTTGACTGATATTTTCATGCTGTGCCCACCCCTTCAGTCTTCCTTGAATGCAGCCCTGGGCTGCCTTCATTATTTCAGTACCTGGGAAAGAAGTTTCTGATAATAAAGTCTGTCCTTGGAGCGCAACCCCTTTGCTAATGGGGGGAAGGGAGGGGGTGGGACTGTTGCATGATAATAGGGCACTAATTGTGCAGCCCAGACAATGAGCAAAAAAAAAAAAAAAGGGAACTATGGCAGGGAGAGAAGTAAATAATAATACAAAGTAATAAATGCCCTTGCCAAATGAGTGGTGGAGCAATACAATGCCCTGCTATTCTAAGGACTGAATAGGTCTGGTCTTGGGGGGCATGGGGGCAGGGCAGTGGCTATAAGATGAGAAAAGGACTTTGCCAGGTTGAAGTGGGGAGGGGAATCACTTTTGAAGTGTGTGTGCACACAGAGCTTGAGAAAAAATGATTTGCTAATGTTTTTTTTTTTGTTTTTTGTTTTTGTTTTTTTTTTCCAACCAGAGGCCTTCCATGATTCCATCACCATTTCTCTGCTTCTCACAGAGGCTGAAACCCTTCGGCCAGCCCTACTCTCACCAAGACTCCTAGTAGACTAGAGCCCTTGCCACAAGTGTTTGGATCCTGCTCTTTCTCATCAAAAAAGAATCCTTGGTGGAGCAGAGCAATTGTACAGTGGGTAGCCTTGTACTTAGCTGAACTAGGTTCGATTCCAGGTACCCCGTGTAGTCCCCCAAGCCTACCAAAATAGCTTCCAGGACTTCTCTAGCATACTGTTAACTCCTAATTGTCTGCAGAAATATTTAATTCACCTCAGTGTTACCAAGGGGAGTTTGGGGTTTATCAACTGAATAGTAAACAGGAAATAGAAGAGAGAGATAAGAGAAATTCAACCCTCAAATTTCCCCCAGGAAGCCAGTGACCCAAAGTGAGCCTGGGAGCAAATGTTCGAGGACCTACATGTAAAGTCAAAGCCTCTTCACTGGTCATGGAGCTCCTTATCAACAAGCAGGTATCTCCATTAGAAAGAGGGCAGACAACTTAGAGTAGTGAATGGTCCTCAGTGATAGTGATGGTTGGAACTGATCACTCTGGACAAGAACTGGGTGCTGAAAGGGGATTAAAGTGGTATACATGGTAGTCCTTAATTAGCAATAGTGCAAGTCACATTGTCAACAAATGGGGGAGAGAGAGAGAGAAAGAGAGGGAGGGAGAGTCAGAGAGAGAGAGAGAGAAGTCCTCAGAGGCAGATGGAGGAGGGTGGTGAGAGGGAAAGTGGGGACATTGGTGGCGGGCAATGTGCACTGCAAACCAAGTGTCTAAATGATGGGAGGATGAGGAAGAGAGTAAAAGAAATAGACAGAGAGAAGGAAATGTATGCCTCAGAGAGAGGAAGGGGAGAAGGCATTGAAGAGAACAATAGGAAAACTAGGGGCACCGGGGACAGGGAAATGTGCATTGGTGAAGTTGTACATTGACTGTAACTCAATCATGAACAACTTCATCTGTGGAAAAAAAAAAACTGTATCATGAACAGTTGTAATACTTGTAACTACAGTGTTTAAATAAAGAAAAAAAAAAAGGAAGAAAGGAGAAAGAAGAAAAAACAAAGTTGGGGATGTAGGACTTAGGTAAAGTTCCAGACAGACCAGCCTCTGACCTGATTAGTTACAGAATCAAATAAAATCAAATCTCTCAATATCAATAAATAAATAAATAAATAAATATATCATCAACAAAGCCAGTATGGACTGAGTCCTGAGTCTCACAGGGCAAGTGAACATTATCATCTCAAAAGGTTGAGAATGATACTTAGATAGCAAAAGTTGCTTAAGGAAGTAAACATACAGACAAAGATGACTAACTTCTTAGAGTCAGGAGACAAAAGGCATTTGGGCTGAAACAACTACTTCTTATTTTGGTTTGGTTTGGTTTGGTTTTTGGGCCACACCCGGCAGTGCTCAGGGGTTACTGCTGGCTGTCTGCTCAGAAATAGCTCCTGGCAGGCACGGGGGGGGGGGGGGGGGGGGGGGGGGGGGTCGGGGGGGTCATATGGGACACCGGGATTCGAGCCAACCACCTTTGGTTCTGGATCGGTTGCTTGCAAGGCAAACGCCGCTGTGCTATCTCTCCTGGCCCGAAACAACTACTTCTTATCTCCCTAAATTCTGAAATCAATCAGCAACTCTATCTGATTGTTACAGTTATTAAAAGCAGAGATTTTAAAGGCGTTTACATAAAAGAGTATCTGATGGTTAATTACACTTCATCCTTAGATGTTCTGGAGCAACTGTGGTCAAACGGACATATAAAATCAGAGAACACAAATAGGGTACCCAGGACAGATAAATCCTGTCACTCCAAATCATACTAGATTCCCATCCTCAAAGCAGCTTTTGTTAACAATGACTTCTCTGAGTCAGATACATTCAGATGTATGTTGCATGTTTATCCCCCACACCCCTCTCCCTCTTGATCATCCAATCTAAAGAAAACATCCAACATTAGTACATGCATGTCAACATTATTTCTAAAATTCAGCACAGCCCTGCCGCTTGCCCACTCCCATCCCAGAAATGGATCATAATTTAATCATTCACCTGAACATGCATTTAGAGATTTTCATTGCTTTTGCTTTCCCCTAAAAATGCTACAATCTACTCTGTACAAAGGCTTTCTGTTAACTGGATCAATCCCTAGAAACAAGAGTTGATTTTTTACTTCTGTGATTATGATGTAAGAGTCAGTAACTCTAATAATGGAAGAAATAAATCTCCCTTACTGTTTGCAGACCCTATGGGCCTCCCTATTATTGGCTACTTTTTGACGGGAGAAGATGATCATGCTCTCTGTCAGACAGACTTCAAAAATAAAGAAATGGACCCAGAGATGGTTCAATAAGGTCAGCTTTAAATGGGGTCTTATATTTGATCCCTGGTTCCCTTCATACATACCAATTGTGGTCCCAGGGGCTCTGCTGTTTAAGATCCCCAGTACCACCACACGGTGACAGCTTTGAGTTCTAGATTGTGTGACCCCAAGCAGATAGCACAATGTAAAACATGTAAGCACTCTGTAACCCCTGCAAGCACCACAAAGAAATGTGTGCAATCCTAGTGAGCATCTCAGGTTGAGTGCCCAAATATACAACCAAGTTTATATGCAACTCCTAGACCTCATAAGAGCAAAGGGAAAAAAGGGGTGAATAAAAAGAAAGAAAAAAAATGTTTAAGAGCAATTCTAGAATTCCAGCAAATATCCACTACAGGAGGGTTCAGAGCAGTGGCCATAAGGTATAGCATTTGCCTTGCATGCGACTGACCTAGAATGCACAGCGGTTCTATCCCCCAACATCCCATATGATTACCCAAGCCAGGAGTAATTTTTGAGTGCATAGCCAGGAGTAACCCCTGAGCATCACCAGGTATGGCCCCCAAAATAAAAAATACATATATATCCACTACAGGAGACCCAAACAACATGGCAAAGCACTCTTCTTACTCTTTCAAAAATTCATTCCAGGGGCCAGAGCGATAGCATAACGATAGGGCATTTACCTTGCAGATGGCTGCCAAGGACGGACCTGAGTTTAATACCCGGCATCTCATATGGTCCTCTAAACCAAGAGAAATTTCTGAGCACAAAGCCAAAAGTAACCCCTGAGTGTCACTGGATGTGACAAAAAAAATATTTATTCCATTTTGGTGATAGATGTGGTACTTGAATCATATGCAGGAAAAAAACCCATTATTAACAGTATTTAAAACCACAGTATCTCAATCAGTAAAAAATAAAATGAAAACAAAAGATTTTCTAGTTTGAGGTTGGAGAGATAGTTTAAAGGTCTGAAGAGACAGCTTAAAGGAAGGAGCACTAGCCTAGCATCTAAGAAGGAGCCCAGGGTCTGCAGAGCAGTCTTGGGAGTGAACCTCGAGCATTGCCTGTGACAAAACCCCTCAAATAATAATACAATGAAATCCTTACTTTTATTAGACTTTCAAAAATTGTGTGAGCCAACATTGATGGGTATACATAAGGTTCCAAGGTCTTCTGAAGATCTTTGTACTTTCACTCGACCAGGGGAAAAAGTTCCTAGAAGCTGCAGAAGTCCCTCATCCTCTCACCCTTACACTTTCATCATTACTTTCCTGTCCTTTTCCACCTTCAACATATCCCGGAGCACTCTTCTGCCTGTTTTCCTCCAGTCTAATTATTCCTTAATTTTAAATAATATAATAACTTTGACATTTTCATTGATAGTTAAACCTTGCTAATTTGCTCAAATGACGGGTAGACACCGCACAAATTAACAAGGCTGAAAAATCAGCAAACATAAAAAAAGCCAGTGATTAAAAAGAAATCAAATTGCCGCATTATGAAATACATAAAAAAATTTATTCTTTGAAGCAAATTCTGCAGAGCTATAAAAAAATATCTAAAGTAGTAACACTTTGCTGCTTTCTAATGTTCTCTTTGATGCTCCTAGAGTTACTTTCCTTTTCCTTTTAATTTTTTTTTTGAGGGGGTAGGGAATCACACCAAGCAATGCTCAGGGGTTACTCTGACTCTGCACTCAAAAATTGCTCCTGATGGGGCCCGAGAGATAGCATGGAGGTAAGGCATTTGCCTTTCATGCAAAAGGTCTTTGGTTCGAATCCCGGTGCCCCATATGTTCCCCCGAGCCTGCCAGGAGCAATTTCTGAGCATGGAGCCAGGAGTAACCCCTGAGCACTGCCGGGTGTGACCCAAAAAAGACCAAAAAAAAAAAAGAAAAATTGCTCCTGATGATACTTGGAGGACCATATTAGATGCTGGGGATTGAACTCAGGTTGGGTGTGTGCAAGGCAAATGCTTTACCTGCTCAACTCTCTCTCTAGCCCCTCTAGTGTTCCTTTCTATTCATGATCTTCATTGACGAAGTTTCTGGATAAAACAGTGATGAGATAAAATCATTCTAAATGAATGTCTATGAGGATCAAGAGGCATTTGATGGACTTGGTTTTAGTGCTGGATTTTTGGGCTCTCTGGTTATATACATGAAAGAAAAAAAAATAAAAATCATCCTCTTAGCCCACTCAGGCTGCAGTCACAAGCTTCCCTAGTCTGGGAGGCGACTTATGAACAACAGAGGTGCATTTTATATCCTTTTTTTTTTTTTTTGTGGCTGGGAAGTCCAAGATCTAAGATCTAGGTACCTGGCTACTCAATTGTTGTCTGGAGAAGATTTCTTTTCTAACTCAAAAATGAATTTTCTGGGGCCCGGAGAGAAAGCACAGTGGTGGTTTGCCTTGCAAGCAACCGTTCCAGGACCAAAGGTGGTTGGTTTGAATCCCAGTGCCCCATATGGTCCCCCGAGCCTGCCAGGAGCTATTTCTGAGCAGACAGCCAGGAGTAACCCTTGAGCACAGCCGGGTGTGGCCCAAAACCAAAAAAAAATGAATTTTTTGTGCCCGCAGTTGTTGAAATGGAGTGAGGAAGCTTAGTGGTGTGTGTCTCTTAAAAAGCAATAATCCTAGAGTCAGAGAGAAAGTACAGGGATGAAGGCATTTGTTGTACATGTAGGAGATCCAGTTTAATCCCTGGCATCACAACATCCCATTGGGTTCCTTGTACCTAGTAAGGATTCCACATCAGAACCTGATGTCATTTCATAAGAGCATACAGACAGGGTACCCAGATTTGATATAAGGATTTAGAGGGCAGGAATACACTGCATATATCAAAGGGGTCCATACTAAAAAACCTAAGATGTGCCCAATTCAATGTAACCTTTTCCTAGATCTACATAAGGAAGCTTCCAATATCTTACTAACTCAATAAAGGCTAACTCTACACAAAGAGAGTCACATCAGAAATTGGAGGGTTATTGCTTACAACTTTGCCATGCATCACTGACTTCATCCCCAAGACTGCAACCCCACTTAAAGGATTATTTTAACTTCTTCATCACTGACTTGACTATACACTATCTTCAGTCCCTGAATTCAGATTAGTCATCTTCTGTGTGGTCCTTCTACAACAGGACTCCTGTCAGATCTGAATATCCTTCCTTCAACCCCCTTAGAGTCCACACAAAGCTCCTGCCTTTCTCTTCATTAAAAGGTCACTTTTACTGCTGGGGTGTGGCTTTGCACTCCCTCCTTCTTCCACAAGGAACACTTTCCTCCCATGTGAGATTCCTTTCTGCTAATTAGGATCATTCTACCGTGATCACTCATAGGTTTGGGAGTTAGGGCACAGCAAAGGATGCACTTGATCCAAGTCTCCTCCACATACCACATCCACTCTCATGCCCCCCAAAATTGTTAGATGTAGCCCAACTGGTGGTCCCCAGCACCACAGAGCCCAAACAGCATTGTATTTTCAGGCTCTAGCAATCAACTGGCCAGTTAAGTTAGTTAAGAAACACTGAGATTGAGGCGAAGAGATAGTGCAAAGGCCTTGGATATGGTCAACTGAGTTTGATTCTGAGCATCCCATATGGCATCTCCAGAAGGGATCCCTGAACACAGAGCCAAGAACAACTCCTGAGTATAGTTGGGTGTATCCCTTCTGCAATAAAAAAAAAACCCACTGGGATTCTGGGAATCAAGTACCTCCATACCTCCTGAATACTGCTTAGAAACCTCCCTCCAAATCTAGTGCTAATATAGATAGATATGGTTACAGACATAGATATAGTTATTTTTATATACACTCATATTATAAAAATAAAAGGTCAGTTACTCAACCAATCTAGCATATTACTATTTTAGTTCATTGACTGACACATTATACCTGACAGTGTGCTCTCATTTAATTATCTACTTATTATCTCTGTCTGTGAGGTTATAAGAGTAAGGATTTAATCTGCATCAGACAGAACTCACTTCTCAGTACCTTTAATTGTGTCTGCCATGTAGCACATTGTGGAAGGCTGCATCTAAAACTCAGTGCCAGGTGCTGAAGAGATAGCACAATGATAGGGCGTTTGTCTTGCACTCAGCAGATTCAGGACTAAAGGTGGTTTGAATCCTGGCATCCCATATGGACCCTCTCCACCACTCCCCCCTCTTCCATGCATGCCAGGAGCGATTTCTGAGCACAGAGCCAGGAAGTAGCCTCTGAGCACCACCAGGTGTGACCCAAAAAGAAAAACAAGAACAAACAAAAAAACCTGAATCCCAAGAAGCCTCCCTATCCCATTCCTGAATGCATACATTGCTAAGAGGTGAAATCTTTACTACAGTCCTTGAGTATTCTAGACCTTAAGAAAATTGAGAGCATCCTCTTTCACCTTAAGTTGGAAGAGGTCAAGGAAATAATAAAATCACAGGAAGTGCATCTGTGTGAGTTACTGAAGCCAACACTATGTAAAGTGTTTGTGTATGATGGGGGCAGAGGTGGGGAGAGACTACTTCTATTAAACTCTACTCAAATTTTAAAAAAATCTTGGACCAGTGAGACAGTGATTGTTTAAATGGCTACATTTCTGGGTAGTTTATTAAACAGTAAAAAAAGTGCAAAAGTTCATATTACCTTAAAAAATCACTAACTTGGGGCTGGAGAGATAGCATGGAGGTAAGGCATTTGCCTTACATGCAGAAGGACGGTGGTTCGAATCCCAGCATCCCATATGGTCCCCCAAGCCTGTCAGGAGTGATTTCTGAGCGTAGAGCCAGGAGTAACCCCTGAGTACTGCCGGTGTGACCCAAATACCAAAAAAAATTAAAAATATTTAAAAAAATCACTAACTTAATTTCTTCCTAGCTTTTCTGTATCCATTGCCTTCACTCCTCACAGCCTTCCAGACATTCTTAACAGTTCACTAAGTGGTCTTTCGAAATGCAAATTTGATATGTTGTCTACAAATTTCTCACTACAAAAAATAATAACTAAGATGGGGCTGGAGAGATAACACAGTGGTAGGGCATTTGCCTTGCACACAATTGATCCAGGACAGACATTGGTTCAAATTCTGGCATCCCCGCATGGTCCCCGGTGCCTGTCAGGAGCAATTTCTGAGTGCAGAACCAGGAGTAACCCCTGAGTGCCCTTGTGTGTGACACCCCCCCCCCAAAGACAAAAAAATTTTAAAAAATTAAAACCAAGAAACAAAAACCTGTGGGGTCAGAGACTGCTAAGACAGTGTGTAGAGAGAGCATTGGCCTTGCAAGACGCAATCAGGGTTCATGTCCCATCTTGTTATACAGACCCCTGAATCTGCCAGGAATGATCCCTGAACTCACAACCACGAGTTAAGCACTGAGCACTGGCAAGTGTGGTCCCAAAACAAACCAGCAAAAAACCTGTTTGGACACATAGATACAAACCCCGAATATTCTGCCTGTAATTCATATGTGTCCTTGGCTTTACCCTCAATCTGGAACTTTCTACATGGATTTTCTACATTTCAATTTCTTCAACTGTCTGTCCCAACATCAGAAGCATGCTTTATCTTTGCATTTAACTTTCATTCCCTTCTCTTTCTTCAAATTTCATTAAATCAACATTTTCTAGAAACTTTCCCTGACCCATGGGCCCGGAGAGATAGCACAGCGGTGTTTGCCTCGAAAGCAGCCGATCCAGGACCAAAGGTGGTTGGTTTGAATCTCGGTGTCCCATATGGTCCCCCATGCCTGTCAGGAGTGATTTCTGAGCAGACAGGAGTAACCCCTGAGCACTGCCGGGTATGGCCCCAAAACAAGAAACTTTCTCTGACCCATCTCAAGTGGGACAAATATCCCAATTCAAGGACCACAAAGTCAGAAGCATCACAATTTCTTAATCTTCATTATATCAGCCTCTTCCAGGACCCTTTGTTTAAGAGGTTTGATTCGCTACTCTAAACTCTGTAAAGAACACTGTGAATGGCAGGTTGATGAAATTCAAATATTTGTTGGGAAAATGAACAAATGAGTAATATGGTCATTTGGACTGGCCACACCAAATCCTGACCTCACCACATACTAATGGTGTGACCTTGGCACACAGATGATTGGTTGTTGCCTGTGCCTACCTTCTCTCAACTGGTGACCATAGAAGTTCTTGCCTAACAAGTGCATTTAGCTCAGTGCCTGACACTTGGCTCACATTCAGTGATTAGCTATCATTACCATGATCATTTACTCTTCTTCCTGATTCTTACTATAAGAAAAACCCTATACTGTGAAGTAATGGGACAGATGACTTCTCTCTGATGTTCTCCCATCTTTCTTTCCTTTATGACCACATTAGTCCTGTACATGGTGCTAAGCAAAGATGGCCCATGGCAACTCATTGCCATACTCATTTCAAGGCTTCTTAGAGAAAATACTAGACTGTCTGGCTTGATAAGCTGATCCCAGGAAAGGAATAAGCCAATTCCCAACAAGTAAAATAACAAATATACCCAGCTGCCCTCTGCTTAAATCTCTTGGAGACTTTTAATAAGGATCTTTGTCACTTTGATAGAAATACGAATTGGTATTATTCTTTTAGAAACAGTTTTGAAATTTCAAATATCTACCAGGAACTATTTACCTAAATAGCAGATACATTCATCTTTTCTTCTCTGGCATTTTCCAATCTGGTAATGTACCCTAACTCTGTGCTTCTCAATTGAAATCCTGTATCCACCTTCCACACTCCCCCAGTCCCAAAGAATTCTCTTGTTTGTTTCGGTTTTTTTTGCTTTGTTTTTTGGGCCACACAGACACACTCAGGGTTTTTCTGGCTCTTTGCTCAAAAACTGCTCCTGGTAAGCTTAGGGGACCATATGGGATGCTGGGAATCGAATTCTGGTCTGTCCTGGGTCAGCCGTGTGCAAGGTAAATGCCCTGTTGCTGTGCTATTGCTCCGCTCCACTCCCCAAGAATTCTAAACATTGTCTGGAATATATATATATTTTTTTGGTTTTTGGGTCACACCCAGCAGTGTTCAGGGGTTACTCCTGGCTCCATGCTCAGAAAATGCTCCTGGCAGGCACGGGGGACCATATGGGGCACCGGGATTCGAACCGATGACCTTTTGCATGAAAGGCAAACGCCTTACCTCCATGCCATCTCCCGGGCCCCTGTCTGGAATATTTTTGGTTGTCATACATATGGGAAGTAGGACATGCTACTGGCATCTAGTGGGTGGAGATCAGGGGTGCTGCTAAACATTCTACAGTACAGTGTACACTTTTCCACAACAAAGGATTAATTGTAAATGGGAGGTGAGGAGCAGAGGAGAAATCCAAGAATAGCTCAGTAGCCAGCTGTCTGTCCTTGCAAGTTTGAAGCCTCAAATTTAATGCCCACCACAACCCACATACATCAATTAATCCTGTCCATATTGTTATCTGGGAAGCCTGACACCAAAACAATGTCTGATACCTTCGTCTTTCAGCACACCACAACTAAGTGTGTGTGACCCCTAGTCATTGCAACAACAAAAACAAGGGGAGTGTGTGTGAGCACACATGTGTGTGTGAAAGAGAGAGAGAGAGAAAGAGAGAGAGAATGGAGAGAGAGACAGAGAGAGGGAGAAGAGAAAGAGAAAAATAGTAGAGTTGAGGAAGAAGACAAATTTGCAAAGATGGAACTATTCATGAGCTATCTTGCATAAAACCATGTATATTTAAATAAATTGTAACTTATCTATACATAAGTATATTGCATAAGTATAATACCACTGCCTTATCAACTAAAATATAGATAAAAATATGATACAAATACTGGCAACGCATTTTTTTTAATTTTGTAAAAGTAGGAAAAAATGTAGCATGATCCATTTAAAAGTGTGATGTGTTTATACCTAATTGGGGAATAAAAATATAATGTGAACCATAAATGTAATTTAAAATTTTCTAGTAGATACATTTTAATAACTAAAACAGAGTAAATGAAATTATTTTTAATAGTGTATTTTATTTAATCCAATATATCTCAAATATAACCATTTCATTTCAACCTGCAATCAATATCTGAAATTAATAGATATTTTACTATTTTTTTCTTTTTCTTTTCAAAACCCACGGTGGGGTTGACATTCATAGCACATGTCAATTCTGAGCAGCCGCATTCAAGTGCTGCAGAGACACTTATGTCCCCTGGCTGCCATCCTGGACAGACTACCCAGGTCTAGTCCCAAACAGATATAGAGGGTACTTTAGATGGAATATTACTAAATGGTCCAAGTCATGTTTCCAGAGGTTAAATCTACAATAATAGTTATTTTCTTAGAACTTTCTTTCCTTTTTTTTTTTTTATAATGACGATGATCAAACATAGTAAAGAAGAATGAAACAAGGCAAGACAGGCAGAGATAGTACAACCTTGCATGTGGCATGTGATCATACAGTTTTGTTTGTTTGTTTGTTTTTTGGGTCACACCCGGCAGTGCTCAGGGGTTACTCCTGGCTCCATGCTCAGAAATTGCTCCTGGCAGGCACGGGGGACCATATGGGGCACCGGGATTCGAACCGATGACCTTCTGCATGAAAGGCAAACGCCTTACCTCCATGCTATCTCCCGGGCCCGATCATATAGTTTTGATTCTCCAGAAATTTATATGGTCCCTTAGGCACCACCAGGGGTGATTTTTGAGCACTACTGGTTTGTTTTCCAAAAAGGGGGGTTGAGGGGGAAAGGGAACAAGAAAAGGTAAAGGGAGAGGAGGTGGGGGAGTGGCAGAGAAGAGAGGAAAGAAGAGGGGAGAAGATGAGAGGGGATGGGAGTAGAGGGAAGAAAAAACACATATTTAGGAAGCGCAAGAGAGAAAGACGTTTATTGGGCTTCATGGCTATGTTGTAAGCAACCCTCTGATTACTTGTCTAAATCTTGCTTATAATGGCAATTCCTAGAGTTCTCAAAGAAAAAGGGCTGCAGGCACTACCCATGCAAGCATTTTACTTGTATAACTGATGTCAGGATAACTCCTGCTGGGTACATATACCCCCAAATAGCCTATTCCTTCAAGCGACAACTGAGTGGTAAAAAAACAGCCTCCTTTTCTGTACCAGATTTCAGCTTCCTGCCCTCTGAACCATCCTCCTTCCCTGTTATATTGAATGTACTGTTGACTATTCACTTTCTTCAGATGAAGAATGGGACAGGAGTCTAATGCCCCTTGAACAGACTTGTCCCTGTGCAAGTTCTAAAATAAGATCATACTCAAGCCAATGAATCTCATGTACAACTCTGAAAACCTTCTCACACTATTTTCGTCACAGTTTAGGTTTTGAAAAGCTTGTGAGCTCCAGACCTCTCTACCTAAACTCAGGAGCATCCGGTCCTGGCCATTTACAATTTTAGCACTTGGTCCTAAGCTGCAAGGTGATTAAGAAGCTGATTCAAGTTCAGAGATGGCAGCAACTCTAGGAATTTCCAGCCCTTATCCTTTGAAGGCAGATGGGTGATGATTTAAAAATACATTGCCCTTCAAAACTCAAAACTCTTCTTTAGAACTTTGGAGATTATAGTTTTCTGCTTTTGTTTTCCTATTTTGGTCCAAGAGAAAGTATTTATTAGGCTACATTAGGATATGATACCTCTTTTATCTTTCATTTCTATTCGTACCATATAAAACAACATTTGAAAATATTTTCAGGGACTGGGGAGACAGCTCATAGATCTGGAGTGCATTCCTTGCATGAAAAAGCCCAGTGTTTGGTCCCAGTATCACATGTCACCCTGCCACCCCCACACACACACACATTACCCTCTTGAATACTAGCAGGTGGGTCCGTGATGGCCCCAACAAACTGGCAGACCCATGTTGGAGAACTGAATGCATGAGGACTGGTCCCTGGACCCTGAGCACTGCTAGGAAATCCCTCCCTCCACTCTTTCACTATCTTTAAAGGTGTTGATCAATAAAAATTATTCATAACGCCAGTAAAAACTTGTTGCATTCCATGAACTCTGCAAATAATAAAAATAGCTGAGTACTTGCTGTATATCAAATATATATCTAAGCACTTCTTACTTGGAATAACTTGGGCAATTGTCAGCCACTTTAAAGAGGAGGTACTGGGTTAGTCTTAGTTCTTTCAGAGGAGAAAAGGGAACAAGAGAAATCTAGTTCCTTCCTTAAGTAGAAAAAGTAGGCAAAATAACTAGTGTTCCAATGCAGAAACTCTGATTTTGTTGTTGTTTGGGGATCACACCTAGCTTGGAGACCATGCAGTGCCAAGGAGTAAATCCAGGTTACCAAAAATGAAGTATGTGTTTCAGTACATGGAGCTACACTGCCCAGCTCCCAAGATATAATTCTAAACTAAACTTTTTTGGGGGGCAGTGTTAAGAGAACATTCAGAGTCTCACACATGCAAACTGGTAATACTCTGGAAACTGTATATGGTGCTAGAAATTGAATAAGGAATCAGCTGCAGCTACGGCAAATGCTTTGCTCCTATACTGTGTCTCTGGCCCTCAACCTGATTTCTTTATATTTCTTCATAGCCCTTCTAAGAAAGGTCCTCTCACTCTTTCCATTTCACAGATATGGTACTTTAGACCTAGTATGTGGGGACCTTACCTAGAGCTGCCACTGTCAAATCCAGCTGACACCTACTCCAACCCATGCCTCCCAAGTGGGGGGTGTGGGTAGAAATATAGTTGTGTCTTCACCATCTCAGCACTGGAAATGTTTAGTTCTCAGTTGACAATCAGCTGTGTTTTGAATTGGTGGTGACAGGAAGCAGGCAAGTGCACAGACAGCCTTATTATGGATTGCAAGCTCTTTCCCAGAGGGAAGGTCAAAGAGAAGGGAGTGTGGGCCTAGCCATGGGAACTGATTTCCCTCCATCAGCAATGAAAGCTTGGAGTTTTCAGGGAAAACCAAAAAACAGTAATAGGAAGTGTTCCTTCCATTTCTACACTATCCCGCCTGTTTAATTCCTCCATTCGAAGGCAGATGTAAACCAGCTGGTTGTGCATACTGAGGGCTCATACCCTGAGAGGGGACACTAATACCCATTTCATGTTCCCTCAATGCAAAGTTCCCACCAGCTGCATCACCCCTATTTAACTGATTCCATTGTATGTTTGTGTCTGGGTCAGGGTGAGTCCTGAAGTCTGCCATGTGGATATTCACTGCACGGGACACTGTCACATCTCTGGAAGTTTCTGGAATCCTGTGATCAGAGGATACTGGATCACTGGGTTAAGTTCTATGAGCTAGGAAGCACAGGACCTTACATTTCTTTTCTCTGTGTGAGGAGACCACAATGGGGTTTAACTGAATGTTATTATTTGTAAAATAGAGCCAGCCCAGCAGTGTTTGCAGGCCACTGGGTCTACACCATAAAGTGTTCTGGAAGTCTTGTAGTGCCCAACATGGAATTCAGATATTGTACATCGACCCAGCACTGAGTGTGGCTTTCATGAAAAGCGAGAACTTCAGGGACAGTTACCCTTAGAGTCGAAGTGCTTTCTGCAAATTTGTCAGTCTCCTCTCTCCACAAAACAGTGAGGCTGACCCATCCCTTCCAAAAGAGAAGACCTTTCTTTTGTGATCACTAAGGTATTCCCTAGTATCTAAAACAGCGCTGATGGAAGTAAGCATTCCAAAATTATTGAAAAAATCAGTTTTAAGTATCAAGGTCTCTTCAAGGCTTTTAAGTCCCAGACTTCCCCCATTGAATTTGAGGAGCATGGCGGTGCCTTTAAGACTTTTGCCAATCAGAGCAAAGCAATAGTGTAGTTCTCTGCTAATTCACTATGAGTCAGAACCACTGGCCTAGAACAAGACTTATTCAACTTTTCCCACTCATGACCACCCTGCTCTTGAGAAATTTTCATGTAAGCCAGAGTACAAAGGTATATTGCATAGACATACAAATTAACCATTTTTTTTTTTTTGGTTTTTGGTTTTTGGTCCACACCCAGTGACGCTCAGGGGTTACTCCTAGCTATGCGCTCAGAAGTCACTCCTGGCAGGCACGGGGGACCATATGGGAACCAGGGGATCGAACCGTGGTCCGTCCTAGGCTAGCGCAGGCACCTTACCTCCAGCGCCACCTCCCGGCTCCCACAAATTAACCTTTTACTGATAATAAATCATAAAGAAATTTTCCTCCTATGATTTAAATGATGAAAACAAATGTTGGCAGTCATTGCTGAGCAAACTGCAATGAAAGAAATGCTGTAATCAAGTATGGGAGGAGAGTAAATTGGTGTGTTTTGGAATGAAAGATAGCAAGAAAGAAAAGAATCAATAAGAATTCTATGTCCTTTCTTTCAGTAATTTTGCTCTACTAGAATAAATGTATCTAAAGAAATGGAAATTGAGAGGAGCATATGTATACAGATAGAAGCATTATAACATAGTACAGAAAAACTAACAAGCTCTACAATGAGTAGTTAAGTAAACCATATTCCATCCAAAAGAAAAAAATAATGAGCATCTATTCAAGATGTCTTTAACAATACCTGACATGGGAAAATGTTCACTATAGAAAGTTAAATATTTTTAAAATAAATATATAATACTGTATCCTACATGACTGCATTTTGCTAAATATACACATATTCAGTGAGTCTGAAATAAAAAGAATAGATGTTATTTTTCAGGGTCAGTATCCTAGATATTTTTATTTCTATATTTGTCTTACATTTCTACAATTTCAAATTCCCAGAATGTGCTGCACTTACATTTGTCTTTAGGAAAAAAATAAATGAATTTCATGAGAATTTCCTGCTTTATATTCTATTACTAATAACATAATGAGAATTTAATGAAAATATATGTTCCTTCCAGATAATAATTCTACATTGGTCCTTGGGTGTTTTTATCTCCCAGAGGGAAAGTAAATGGAGGGGAGAGGAAAGAGTCAATCCTGTTCTAGAACCAAGAGGAGCACAAGCTGGGAGCAAAAACAGTTAGGTATTATCAATTAGATAATATGTACTTGAAGAAAACAAAATAGGGGCCGGAGAGACAGCATGGAGGTAATGTGTTTGCTTTGCATGCAGAAAGACGGTGGTTCGAATCCCAGCATTCCCCGAGCCTGCCAGGAGCGATTTCTGAGCATAGAGCCAGGAGTAACCCCAGAGTGTTGCAGGGTGTGATCCAAAAGCAAACAAACAAACAAAAAGAAAACAAAACAATGGGATGCACTAGTACATGGAGCATTTGTTTGTCTTGCATATGGATCCATCCTTTGCACCTCTAAGGCTCCCCCAAGTCTCACCAGGACTAATCCCTGAGCACAAAGCTAGGAGTAAGCTCTGAGCACTACCAGATGTGGCTACCAAAAAAAAAAAAAAAAAACCCAAGCAAACAAACAATAACAACAACAAAAACAAGCATAATACTCATAAATTATCCTCTTCCCTGTGCTTTATAGCCTCTTTCTGATAACAAACAAAAGTCACTGGGAGATGCTCATTTGTAGGGATTAGTCACATAGGGGTTATATGGACCCCTAAATTCTTATGCTGTACAAAAATATCTCATTAGAGTTAAAAGACTCAACTGTTAATTATGGCAAAAATTTCTAACTTTATACACACTTTCATCAAATGGTCTTGCCTAATAAAAGGTGGGGTGCACTTCAGGGATTGGAGAGATAGTACAGCAGATAAAGTACTTGCTTGCCTTGTATGCAGAAAATTTAGGTTTAACTCCAGCATCTCATATGGTCCCCAAATAACATCTGGAGTCAGGAGAAAAAGCTGCCAGTTATGCCTCCCAGGTTCAACTTTAATAATTTTACCTCTTTTTGGTATTGTATCATAAAATAAAGGGTGCAGTGGCAGGGGAATACAATTCACAATTACCCAGTAGCCCAAGGAATGCTGTACATTTTCCTTTGTTCCTTTTTTTTTGGGGGGGTGTCATTCCTGACGTTGCTCAGAGATTAGTCCTGGTGGTGGTTTTGGCAAATACTCAACCTACTAGAGCACTTCTCTAGTTATTAATTTTCTGACTTTCTAATTCGACTTTAGTATGTTAGAGGAAATGAAGCTGATATTCTTTAGTTCTGTCTAAAATGATCAATTGGGGGCCAAAGAGATAGCATGGAGGTAGGGCATTTGCCTTGCATGTAGAGGGATGCTGGTTCGAATCCCGGCATCCCATATGGTCCCCCCTGAGCCTGCCAGGAGTGATTTCTGAGCATAGAGCCAGGAATAACCACTGAGCACTGCCAGGTGTGACCTAAAAACCAAAATAAATAAATAAATAAATAAATAAATAAATAAATAAATAAATAAAATGATCAATTGAAGAATGACTCAACAAGTGACCATTAGAGATTTCAGATCTAGAAAAGAGAATAGCCAAAAAAGAGCATTGCTTCCTCTTCCTACATAAACAACCCAATTAAAACAGAGAATCTCCTAGGACCTGATATCTGTTGTCTAATCAATAAATTATGACCCCTTTGAGGTCTGGCAAACAAGAGAACTTAAATTGTATATTCTAAAAACTATAAGTACATTATACTTTTTCAAGGTAAATGGACTGAAACCCAAATAAATCAAATTTTGTAGATGCAAATGCAAACATTGGTGTCAACTGCTGGCTTAGCCAGGAGAAAGAGGACTGATGTTTGGGACAGTAAACAGTCAGAGGATGAATGGCTCTTCCTTAAAAGGGCATGATTTTCCTATATCGTGCTCTTGTGTTGCAGAGGGCCAATCCCAGTTTGAACCCAGCACCATATAGATTCCTGAGCACCATCAGGTATAGCTTCAGAGCACAGAGTCAGGTGTAGTCCTGCAGTCTTTAGTATGGCCAGGTATGGCCTAAACCATTACTCCTTCCTTGTTTCCACCTCCAAATTATTACCTCAAAGTTAAGGAGATAATTGAGTTATAATCGATAATCACAGTATCATTCATAAACTGATCCAAGATTAAGTAATGTTGAGAAGATATTCAGGGGGCCAGGTGGTGGCGCTGGAGGTAAGGTGTCTGCCTTGCCTGCGCTAGCCTCGGATGGACCACAGTTTGATCCTCCGGTTTCCCATATGGTCCCCCAAGCCAGGAACAACTTCTGAGCGCATAGCCAGGAGTAACCCCTGAGCGTCACTGGGTGTGGCCCAAAAACCAATAAAAAAAAAGAAAGAAGAGAAGATGTTCAATATAACATAAGTATGACAGCAATCACGAGGAACTTGAAGAAATATAAAGAAGCCTATTTAAAATACTCTGAGGTATCTTAAAAGAGAATGTTAGTTATAGTATGCAATAACTTAGGGAAATAAGCTGTTTTCTTAGTGGGAGTGGGTCACAACGGTAGTGCTCCGGGATTACTCCTAACATTATCTAAAGGAATCACTCATGTAAGGCTTGGAGGACAATATGGGATGCTGAAGATAGAATCTGGGTCAGTCACATAATAGGCAAATGCCCTACCTGCTGTACTATAGCCCTAAAAATGGGCTATTTTTAAGGTAAATTGGGAAACATAGGAAATACATACATATATACATAGAAGTACTTAGAAGCAACAGTCTATATAAAAATACTTTCAGGATATCTATAAACAATGAAACGTTTAGGTGAGGCCACCAATGAAAAGTTCTTCCTTTTCCTCTGTGTTCATGCTTTCCTCATTTCTTTGCAGCATTTTTTATAATGAAACATTACTGAGTACATTTATTATCTTCCACAAAAGAAGGGATCTTTTTGTTCATTCAATACCTCCACAATGGTATTCAGTATATAAATTAAAAGCAAGTTGTTTTTCATGATCTCATTGACAATTTTCTGGTGCTTGAAGATGTGGGACTAGAAAAGAAATCTTAAAAATGTTCAACTGGGTTTTAAAAATGTTTGCGCAAGTTACAATCTCTGATACCCTTGGTTAATTTGAAATGGGTATGAATCCATCAAAAGCATCTAGATTAGTAAAATGCAAAGCTGAGAGACTGAGTGTGGCTCAGACACAAACTAAATTTACTAATCTAGCGGGTTATGTTAACCACACCAAGCTGTGATATATTTTAGATGATTAAGAGCAACATATTTTAAGTTAGATAAGAGAGACTGCATCCCCCTTCTTTCCTTGCTTTTCATCTTCATATTTAAATCAATGAATTAGAGAATGGATCAAAAGGGGTAAATTGCACAGGATTCCTCGAGGTAGCACTAAATTTTTTTTCTATCATATTCCACAGGTTGTTCTGTTATTCAAATGTCAGAGTTGAACCCCCTGACCAAGTGGGCTACAAGAGACAGAGACAGAAACAGGTAATGACCTTAAATTAAAATAGTGAACAGAAACAAACCCCGAAAAAAATCATTCAAGATACCTCTTAATTCCATCAGCAGGCATTTAATTAATGTGTGGATTCAGTTTATAATGAAAAAATTACTGTGAAAGATTTGTAAGCCACTTTGGTCAAAATAAAAATTAAAATAATAAAAAAAGAAAATAATGAAACAAACCAAAATGAAAAAAGGGAATTAAATAAAGCTGATTCTTGTTAAAGTTTTCGATGCCTCCCATGTTAACAAGCTGAATGGTTTGTGAAGCCAGAAAAGATAGCCCAAAGGGTTGGAACACATAGTAATTTTTTTCCATAAGCTCCTGGTTCAATCCCCTATACTTCATGGTCCCAGAGATCTTCTTGATATATTTCTCATCCTCCACAAATGGACAAAAAATACAATAGATAGTTCTTTTCAATCTTCAATTTTGAACTTTCAATATCATTTTCTATTGCTAACAATGTTCTCCTGTATAAACTATGTTTTCAATATACTAGTTTGTTTTCCTTCATTTTTGACCCCTCCTTCTGGCAGACTTGATTAACATTTCTTGACTATACAATCTATGAATCTATTACATCTTGAAATATTTTTTTTGTGGTTTTTGGGTCACACCCGGCAGTGTTCAGGGGTTACTCCTAGCTCCATGCTCAGAAATTGCTCCTGGCAGGCACGGGGGACCATATGGGGCACCGGGGATTCGAACTGATGACCTTTTGCATGAAACTCCTTACATCCATGCTATCTCCCGGGCCCCTTGAAATATTTCTTGATCTATACCATTGCTTTTTTGGGGAACACCAATTGTAGCCAGTACAATTCTCTATGTCCACTTGACATTTCAATTTGGATGAATAATAAACAATTCAAGCCTCATCTGTCTACAACTTGAATTCTCTGCTTTCCTTGTTCACCCCTGACAAAGATTCTTGGTTTGATCAAACTTTAGTCAGGCTTCGAAACTCATCTTGTGCTCCTTAAAAAATGTAATTTTGGCAAGACGTCTGCTAAGTCAGTTTAATCGGAACTCCCCAGTCTTGACATTTGATCACCACCAATGATTGATTAAATTCCTTATCCTCCAACATACCCCAGGAGATATCTGGTCAACCTGGTCTGTCATCAGTAGTGATCATGTTAGATCTGTACAGCCATAGCTCCTCCCTTATCCACTGCCATTTTCACTTAGTTTTTTTTTTTAATCACTGACACACTACTTTTCTCCTTAGCTATGGATTTCTACTTCCCAATGCTGTACTTAAAGTTTAAATTCAATTTTCCTATCCCTTTACAAAATCTTACTCCAAGGTTTCCTACACCTATCATAAAGATTCTGGGTGAAGTCTATTTCAGTATCTTCAAGAAACAAAAAAATTTTTTAACATCCTCAAATCAACTCGCTTGCAGACATCTCTATTCTGGTTAATGAAAGTTCAATCCTTCCAACAATTGCCTGGCTCTATAAACAATTCATCAATTGGTATTACCCCCAATAATTAAGGAGAAAAATGGCAGTTATCCTTGATGCAACTCTTTTTTTTTTTTACCACCACCCTCCAGTTGATACAACTCATAACTTCAAATCTATTCTACCAGGAAATCCTCTAATTCTACCTTGAAATATATTACAAGCTGAATCACTGATTGTTACTTTCTTCATCACCCAAATCCTAGCCATCATCTATTTCATAGGAATTAGTGAAGTAGCCTCCAAAAAGTTTTACTGCTCATCAGCTTGCTCCTCCATGACATGTCCTCTAAACAGCTTCCAGAATGATCTCTTTAAAGTATGAGTCAGATCTTACAAGAAAATCCATCAATGTCTTTTTAATTTTGTAAAGTCTGACAGTAGTACCTGGGTCTTCACTGACCAACTCAATCTGGACCTATTATTTCTTGAGTTTGTTTCCTGATTAACTTTGTTTCAGACATAGCTGGCCACTTCCATCTCTTCAGAACAAGGAGATATATTAAAATATTTACTTCAGATGGCCTAGTTGCAATCCATCGCTCTGGTCATTTGTCCTCCCTTATCCTCTTATATTTTTTCTAAAACACCTATCATACGGTTTTTATTTATTTTGTTGTCCTATTTATCCTTATTTATCATTCAGTCATGATCTGTGGGTATGTAGCTGTTGTAGGGGATGTGTCAGTTACTGCTAAATCCCCCAAACATCATCAATTTAACAGGCAGCTTTAGCAAGCCTTCCTGTTAGAAACATAGACATGTGTTACTTAAAAATATTTTATAAAATAATAGACCACAGATATAGAAGAAAGCTCCAATAAATGAATCATGTAGTCTAGGTATGCAGTAGGTTACCATCTAGATCTGTATAATTATAGTATATAAAATTTGTCTAACAGCAAAATTGTTACATTTCTCAGAACAAATCCCTGTATAAGGCAATGCATGACTATATAATTCCTGACACATGTTTAATTACAGTCATACTGGAAGAATAAAAAATAAATAGTTGAAATTCACTTTATCATTTATAAATGATCTTTAACGTCCAATGATTTGACTTATAAATGCTTAATGACAGAAAACTAATTATAGAAATCTGTATTTGGGGTTTGAATTTTAGTACTTTCCTAGGCTACTAGTATGTAGTATGGCAACCTCTTGAATTCTGGGCAGCAGCGAGCTACATTCCCCAATTAACCATGGTATCATGAGGCAAACAATAGCAATTCTACAGAGGACACTGTTTCTAGTGTTTTCTACCATAGTGCTTTCTCAACCCAATCCCACTGCAAGACAGATCTATATTTATTGTAACCCAATCCAATACATAAAAACCCAAACTATGATCTTTCAATGTAAAAATTAATAAAAAGTAATTACTAAAATATCTCACCAACATTTTTTCCATAAAATTTCTTCAAAATTTTACAGTCACAACACACTTAAATTTGGGCTAACCGCATTTCAAGTACTCAACAACTATTTGTGGCCAGTGGATATTTGTGGCCATACTGGATAGTGGTTTCCATATTGGTTAGAGTAGGTCTATTTTACTCTACTTCATGCTTAAAACATTCTTAGGCACAACCCACTAAATTGATTTACATGCCCATTAATGAATCCCAATACCTACTTTGAAAATCACTGATCTAAATAAATTTTATGTTATATAATCTACCATGAATGGATTTTGGGACATTTCCTCTGGCCTCTAGAAACTGTGCAGGACACTGTAGCAGGGAAACAGAAACAGACTTTCAGAAAAAAAAAATCTTGAAATGCAGTGGGAGACATAAGGCTAACCCAAAGCCTAAAATCCTCTGTCCATCTAATTCTGCAAGAATTTTTTAAGAGGTAATTTTAAATTCCTTATTTCATGGTCATATAATTAACAAGCTTCCTACCTTTAATTACATACTAGTACAAGCTAATATACAAAATTCAAAGGGGGAAATGTGTGTGGTTTTTCTCATTTAAAAAAATGTACATTTAAATAGAAAAAAAGATTGAACATTTTTCATTTTCCACTCCATTACATTCAAAGGCCGCGGAAATCTAGAAGTTTAGATCAAAAACAGGGAAGAACATATTTAAATGATCAATCTTAATTTCTTTTAATAAATTCCACTCATCACATTTTCATTGTTTTCCTTCTTTTAGAGTTGGTGGGGATAAAACCTAGGGCTTTCTACATGCAAGGAATGAGCTATACCACTAAACTGCAATCATGGCTACCTATACTCATATAGGTATCTATACCCGTATCTTCAGGAAAACATCAAACTTCAATTCCAAACTCATCACTGAACAGAGAGTATCATTACAATCATCAACTTTTAAAGTAGGCTCAAAATAGGATTCTACCACTGATAAATCACTTGCTTACTCCTTTAAGGTCAGATGTTACAAGCTAACAGTGGATTTGCAATCAAGATTAACACAGGGGGCTGGAGTGATGGCGCAGCAGTAGCGGGTTTGCCTTGCACACGGCTGACCCAGGATGAACCTCGATTCGATCCTAAGCATCCCATATGGTCCCCCAAGCCAGGAGCGATTTCTGGACTCTAAGCCAGGAGTAACCCGGGTGTAGAAAAAAAAAGATTAACACAGGTATATTATACACCATAGGCTATATATATATTTCATCCAGTTAAGTTTCGATTTATTTCATGAGGTTTTTCAATTGACAAAGAAAGGCAATACATACATCCTACAACTCTGTTAAGCTATTAATTGCTCACCAAACTGAGAATTTTCTAAAATACTCAAGGTGAACTGTTGGGATATTTGTGATCTTATAAGAGGTAAGAGCAAGTATAAGAAGAAGAGCCTCATTTCAAAGAGATGAATAAAACCATTCATTCTTGTATTTGTTTTGGGGATACATCTGGCAGTGCTCAGGACTTACTCCTGGCTCTGTATTCAGGGATCATACCTGGCTATGCTTAGGGGTCCATATAGGATGCGAAAGAGTGAATTGGTTGGCTATATCCAAGGCAAGTACCCTATCTGCTGCTCTACACTGCTGGTTCCCAAATATCTTGTATTTTTTTTATTGCTCACTGTGCAAAAATATAGTTACTTGGTAATTACTGAAAATACTATTTTTGCTACTAAAAATGCCTTCATGTACATTTAAACAAATGACTGCTGCTTGAAAATGATCTTTATTGAGCACATTTTTCTGGAAATCAATACTTAATTTTTTCTTTGAAACTAACATTCAAAAGAGACAGCTCTTGTTTACTGACTACTTAGTTTAGCATTATGGTTAACAATGTTTAAAAACAGCTAGCTTAAAATGCAAACATTTAAATTCTAAAATTCAACTGTTTGTTGGGAGACTAAATCAATTCTATAGAAATATAAAAAGCATGAAAATATTCTTCCTTGTAAGACTATTCATCCCCTGTAAGTATATTGTGTTTCAGTCTACCTTTTGTTGGATATAGGCATTAAGTACTCATAAAGTTGAGTTTTTAAGATTAAAACTTATTATTATTTTTTTTTTTTGGTTTCTGTGTCATACCTGGCTCAGAAATCGCTCCTAGCAGGCTCGGGGACCATATGGGATGCTGGGATTTGAACCACCATCCTGCATGAAAGGCAAATGCCCTACTTCCATGCCATCTCTCCGACCCCAAATTAAAACTTTTTATGTTTTCATAAACAAGCTAAGTAAAATAAGTTACAAAAGAACATAGGGCCTGGGAGATAGCATGGAGGTAAGGCGTTTGCCTTTCATGCAAAAGGTCATCGGTTTGAATCCCGGTGCCCCATATGGTCCCCCGTGCCTGCCAGGAGCAATTTCTGAGCATGGAGCCAGGAGTAACCCCTGAGCACTGCCAGGTGTGACCCCAAAAAAAAAAAACCAAAAAAAAAAAAAAAGCTAAGTAAAATAAGTTACAAAAGAACATAAAATATCTGATTTCATTTACGTAAAATATTAGAATATATAAAGATAGAAAATAGACTGATTTTAGGCTGGAGAAATAGGTAAGAGTCTTGCTTTGCAAGCAATGGACCTCAATTTGATTCCCATCAACACATATGGTCCTAGGAGCATCTCCAGAAGTACAGAGCCAAAACCAGTGAGCACAGAACCAAAAATTAGCCCAGAGCATATCCAAGTACCAACCACTACCAGAACCTTCCCACTACCAAAACAAAAAAACACTAATTATTGTTCAAACTAGATTGAAAGCAGTAGCTGCTAACAAATAAAGGGGTTCATGGCATATACTAAAACTAAGTTAAAATAATTATTAAAAAATTAAGAAAATAGGGACCCGGGAGATAGCATGGAGGTAAGGCGTTTGCCTTTCATGCAAAAGGTCATCGGTTCGAATCCCGGTGCCCCATATGGTCCCCCGTGCCTGCCAGGAGCAATTTCTGAGCATGGAGCCAGGAGTAACCCCTGAGCACTGCCGGGTGTGACCCAAAAACCAAAAAAAAAAAAAAAATTAAGAAAATACTAAAAGCCATTAAGTAGCATACTTAAATAGGTGAAATGTAGTAACTGATTTATACCTTCATAAAGTCGTTAACACAAAATATTCAATATATCTGAGAACACAACAGCATTGGTATGAAAGAAACAAAAAAAACTAAGGTGATATGCTATAGTCTCCCTATAAAAAGTAAATTCATAAATCTTTGATTCCCTGGTTTCCCAGTGATAAGCTACTTTCTCTTAAAAACCAATATTTGCCCTTGATAACATTTTACATAGTTCATATCTGTCTTCCTCTCTAGAATATAAACTTGATGAAGAAAGTAGATGTTTTGAATTATAATTCCAGCGCTTGAATAAAATCATCAGTAAACAGCTGCAGTAACAATTTATATACAAATATATATTCATGTGTGTTTATGCATATGTTGTGTATAACATATTATGTTATATATATGATGTACATATGTGTTGTACATATATATATGTATACCTGTATGTGTGAATGCATACTGAACCAAGTAAATTACTGTGTTTAAACTGTTCCGTTAAATCTGTTCTCCATTCTCTAGGCTGTTGGCCACACAGCCACTGCTGCTTTTTGCTACAATAGGTCCATTACCTTATCAGCTAAATGTGAATGGCTATGATGTATATACCTTTTCAATTGAAAAAAATTTCTCATCATAGACTTTTCCAAGTTGTACCAACTATGAAGAATTTGACAAAATTGTAAAGCAGAAGTATTCAAGAGGAAAAGAAATTGCCTGTCCTAGGAAGACTGACCAGATTATTATATGAGAAAAAAAAAACAAATTTCTGCTCCATTTAAGGCATTCTATGAAGGGTTTCGATGCTTTATCAGCCTATCTTTCCTCTGTTCCAATCCAGACATGGATATATATGTGTGTGTCAGGGGTAGCAGTAAACAGTAACTATTTCAATGCTAACTGATAGCTATTTTAGTAAATGTCATCATATGGTAGCTCAGTTAAAGAGGCTCTTTTCTTGTATTTTATAACAACTTCATGAATCAATAGTCACATAACCTAACCTGAAAACTATGAAGAGGTGATTTTTAAAATATTTACTGCAGAATATTGTCAGAATATGTAGGTAAATTCAAAATACTTAAGTAAATATTTAAATGAAATATACTCCTTCAAAAGAATTCATATGAATATATTATATATGGCTGAATAACTATTTTAGCTTTCTGTTTTTATTACAAAGAAATAATCTGTACCCAGAAGACACAATGGGTGAAGTCTATAAAGCGTTATTGTAACTCATAGAGTTAGCTAGCATAAATAGTTGAAACTGGGAATGGGGATGTCATAAAAATTGCAATGATAATATTTTCTTTGATATTTTGTTTAAACTTTCTTACAAATAGACTATTTTTTTAAAAAAGCAACTGAATCAGAAAGGTATGAAACTTGAAGTTGCCTAATGTTTGTAAAGAACCATTTAATCATGATCTATATTTCATTGTAATAATGCTCATTATGATCAACCATTGTTATTTAGAACTGAATATGAGAGAATTCGTTTAAATTGAGTTTGAAGGGCTGGACTGATAGTATAGTTGGTAGGGTGCTGTGCTTGCCTTGCATGTGGCTGACTTGAATTTGATCTCTAACAACCCACATGGCTTTCCCATGTTCACCAGGAGTGATTCCTGATTCCTGACGCATAGAGCTGGGGGAGGGGGAAGGAGACCCCTGAGCAATGCCATTAACCAAAACAATAAATTTTAAAAAAATTGGATTTAAATTCTATGCAAACTTCTCATGGGTGAACTATCAAAGAAGAAAACAACAAGAAAAAATATTTTTGGTTTTTGGGTCACATCCAGATGTGCTTAGGAGTTACTTCAGGCTCTATGCTGAGAAATCACTTCTAGTAGGCTACGGGATGCTGGAATTTGAACCAATCCTGGATTGACTACATGCAAGGCAAAAGCCCTACTGCTGTGCTATCTTTCCAGCCCCAACAAGAAATATTTATTAGATCGCTAAATAAGGAAGCTATGGCACTGACACAATTGGGACCGGAGCAAGTTCTCTTTTTTAGTTCTAGTCATGGGGTGATTAAACTTTCCCACTAGTAGCTCCTTTTCATCAGAGAAATGCATCATAGGTATTTGTTGTCAGAAATACTATGGATTTTGAAGTGATATTTTGGTCATTGCATGTTCAAAACCATATATTATTGTCAATTTTTTATAACCCCACCCTCCATTCAGTTATACAGCATAATATGGAATCAAAACCCAAGGTTTGGGACCGGAGAGATACCATCAAGGTAGGGCGTTTGCCCTGCATGCAGAAGGAAGGTGGTTCGAATCCCAGCATCTCATGATTCCCCCGAGTCTGACAGGAGCAATTGCTGAGCATGCCAGGAGTAACCCCTGAGCGCTGCTGGGTGTGACCCAAAAACAAATAAACAAACAAAAACCCAAGGTTTATCCTAGAAAGGGATAAAGAAATGGCTCCAGAAACTGAGTACATGTTTTGCATGCTGGAGACATGAGTTCGATCCCTGACAATGCATGGTCCCTTGATAATCATTTGGAGTGATCCTGAGTACTAAACCAGTAATTGGCACCATCAGATTTGGCCACCAAACAAGAAACAAACAAAAAACAATGACCTTGCAGCCATTAGTTTGTAGTCATTATCCTATAGTCAGTAGACATCTATGGTCTATTATGGGAATTATAATTATCATTGGTCATTTCTCAGAAATGCTCACAGCTAGATGCATTTTGTAAAGTGTTCAGAATGGCATGGATTAAAATTGCTATGTCGTACAAGCTAATTGATGACTTATTTATGATTTTCAGGCCTTTGAATCTAAATTGAAAAAATAACATTCTCTGATTTTTAAGAAATTTTCCTGGCTACTTTCATGTATATAACCATAGTTTCCGAAGAGCTAATGTAAAGCATATTTATTTGCATTTCTAGTGGTGATTAATGGTTCCTGGATTTCAAATTTGGGGCTTGACATTTACTGAGAAATTTCTTTTTTTCTTTCTTTCTTTTTTTTTTTTTTTTTGGTCTTTTTGGGTCACACCCGGCAGCGCTCAGGGGTTACTCCTGGCTCCATGCTCAGAAATTGCTCCTGGCAGGCACGGGGGACCATATGGGGCACCGGGATTCGAACCAATGACCTTTTGCATGAAAGGCAAATGCCTTACCTCCATGCTATCTCCCAGGCCCCATACTGAGAAATTTCTATCATTTGAAATCTACACCTTTCTTGTAATGAAAAGGTTGCTGCTACTTTCTAGACCACTCATTACTTGATAGTATAATCTTCTTTTGAAAGATTTATTTACTGGAAGGAAAAAAAATTATTCTCCCTCTGTTACATATCATTTTTTAAAAGTTTTATATCTTCAATTTTTTTGTTTTATACATAAGATCAAAGTTAGTGTAAAGTAGATGTTGAAGAACCAGGAACCAGTTAACTTCTTAAAAGTTAAAAATCATGTAATTTATTTAAGTCCATATAACTTATTTTTAAAAACAGAAGTGAGATAAAACATAAAAAGAATTAATATTGCAGAAAAAAATAAAATATTGATTTGGGTAGGAAAAAGACGATTACTTAAAAGATATGTGAACACTTCTGTGTCTACCTCTGATCTTTTTTTTCATTGGGAAAATTTCACTCCTATTAAAAGTACATTTTGATGGCTAAAGAGATAAATCAATGAGTTTCTTGTATGATCTGCAGTTGGAAGGTTCAGGCACTACATGGACTTCTGAGCACCACTAAGAGTGGCCCAACAGCATCGATACAGAAGCCTCCAAGCACTCCTAAGTGAAGACAGCTCCACAAAATGTATTGGTTTTTCTGGTCTTTTTGTGGGGGGTTGAAGCTACACCTGATGGTACTCAGGGCTTCTTACTCCCAGCTCTGTGCTCAGAGATCATGCCTAGTAGGGTTCAGAAAACTATATATGGCTCCAGGGATTGAACCCTACCAAGTTGGCTTCATCCAAGTTAAGTGTCTTGTCTACTATACTACCACTGTGGCAAATAGAAGTTCATTTTGGACAAAATTAATTTATTGAAGATAAAGTTTGACTTTCAATTATAACAATTCATATATATTTAATCAAACTTGGTCATCTATATTCTCTATCATAGAAGTGCAATAGGATAAAACTGATATAAAACCTTGGAACTCACTGACCTCTTAAATAAATTTGAGAATATATAAATATATGCAGACCTATATATAACATATCAGCAACAAGGCCATAGAAATAGTTCACAGCATATGTTTAGCATGTGTGAGTTCCTCAGTTCAATCTCAGACACAACAAATGCCTAGAAATACCATTTGGACTTGTCCCTATTTCCACCCTGGTCTACTTAAATTATATATACATACTCAACAAAAAGTTAAAATTAAAAAAATTATAGGGCTTGAGTAAAACTCTTTCTCTGAGATTCCCAGCAGTCAAATTAAAAGAAAAATTGGCACAGATTCATTATTCAGATGCTTCTGGTCATGAATACAAAGCTTTTCCACACTCTTGAGATTTTTATAAGTATATTCTTATTTTTCAGGACACCATATATCTGTTTTTTGGGGGGGAGAGAGCAAAGAAAAGTCACACCCAGCAGTTGTTTGTAGAGTGCACAGGAGACCAGGCAGTGCCAATGACTGAATTCAGGTCTCTGGTATGCAATGCTTGCACTCTGTCTGCTGAGCCATCTCTAGCCCTAAAATAACATGTCTTTACAATTACTATAAAGAATTTTTCCTTCCCATGGACTACCTCTCAGTCAATTTAAGGACATACAAATTACTAATTTTCCCCCCAAATTTGTCCTTGACTCATCCTATTTTGAACGAAGAATTGGGGGAAAAATTACATAACACAAATGCCATATTCAAGTGATAGGTAAAAGAATAAACATTATAAAGACATTGAGTCAGAAGAAAAATAGTTCATGCTAATGGATGATTACAAAATAAACAAAAAAGGGGCCGGCATGGTGGCACTAGAGGTAAGATGTCTGCCTTGCCAGCGCTAGCCTAAGACGGACCTCCGTTGGATCCCCTGGCGTCCCATATGGTCCCCCAAGCCAGGAGCGACTTCTGAGCACATAGCCAGGAGTAATTCCTAAGCGTCACCGAGTGTGGCCCAAAAAACAAAACAAAAAACATTAAACAAAATAAACAAAAGAAGGGGCCTGGGAGATAGCATGGAAGTAAGGCGTTTGCCTTTCATGCAAAAGGTCATTGGTTCGAATCCCGGTGGCCCATATGGTCCCCTGGGCCTGCCAGGAGCAATTTCTGAGCATGGAGCCAGGAGTAACCCCTGAGCACTGCTGGGTGTGACCCAAAAACCAAAAATAATAATAATAATAATAAAATAAAAATAAAATAAACAAAAGAAATTGATCATTGAAGTCTTATTTTATTTGAAGCAGTAGGAATACTTTTACTCTCAAGCTGCTATTTCATCTTTTCAGTCTATTTCTCTGTTTTAATTGTTTCAGCTACACCAAAATCCTTTGCAACCATTGTGAGATTAGTTAAACACCTGGTACAGCTTACAAGAACGAGCAAACATCTAGAAGCTCTATGTCATCATGTGATCAGAGACCAGGAGCTCTAACCCATAGCTAAGTGGAGTGGCTATGGCTGAGGTAGAATGGTCAACACCATGGAAAATATTTATAATAGGTATGATACCTCTTAGAAAATGATTGTGGATACCCAAAATAGAATATTTCTTCATTTTTGATTCTGGAAAACAGTTTCAACAAGGGAAAGTGCTTTGCCAAAAGCCAGGCTCTGACTTGATGACCCCAATTACTGTGTGGGGTTAACCCTATCTATGCTGGAACATCTTGAAGAGACTGCTCTCTCTTGTAGGACATACTGTGGTTGTAACAGAGGTTTGACTTATACAGCATAGACACTGAAATGGGATTAAATTGGATATTCTGTCTCAAATCAAGTATGCAAGAAAGCTATAATAGAAACCTAAATTCAAACTGTGTACATAATGTTTTGAAAGTCTTAATGCACACACACACACCTAATTCATCTAAAAAGTTGTATTTGATAGTAGGATCTTATATGGTCCTATAAGGCTAACAAGAATGATCCCTGAGTACAGAGTCAGGATTCTATCCTGAGCCCTACCACCAGCAGATAACCCCAAAACAAAATAAAATTAAGAAGTAAGAAATATGTATCTTTCAAACTCATGACTTCAATCTGAGCAACAACTTGGTACAAGCAGGCAAACAAGAAACTCTTTTTTGTTTGTTTTGGGGGCCACACCTGGCTGCATTCAGGAGTTACTCTTTGCTCTGAGCTCAGAAATGGCTCCTGGCTTGGGGAAACCATATGGGACACTGGGGATTGAACAAAGGTCTGTCCTATGTCATCTGCATGCAAAGCAAATGCCCTACCGCTGTGCCACTGCTTGGGCACTAAGAAACTTTTTTTTTTTGGGGGGGGGGTTTTGGGTCACACCCGGCAGTGCTCAGGGGTTATTCCTGGCTCCATGCTCAGAAATTGCTCCTGGCAGGCACGGGGGACCATATGGGGCACCGGGATTCGAACCGATGACCTTTTGCATGAAAGGTAAACGCCTTACCTCCATGCTATCTCCCGGGCCCCAAGAAACTATTTTTATAATAGAAATAAATGTACTAAGTTGAATGGCACTACCTTTGAATAAAATCAAACCATTAATAAAGATGCTGTTTTAGAAACAGACATCAAAATGACCCATATGAACTTGTGGAAGACCAGTCTGGTCCTCAGCAAAGAGACTTGTGGAATTAGGAAAATGTGTCATATCTATAGCCATTTAAAATAGAGTCCTTGTTTTTTCCCTTCCCCAAAGTGAATTTGTGAAATCAAATTTAAATTTAATTCGTCTCTCTGAAAAGTTCTTATTTTAAAATCAAACAGTCATCTGATTTCCTCAAGCAAGGTCAAGAGAACAAGGCAGCAAGGCGCTGACATCATGGGGTTCTGCCCCGCACCACTCTGTGGCGAGTTGCTATGGTGCCTGACTATTAATTTCTGAAAGAGGGTGATTCTAAAGCTGCCAGATGAGCGTTAAGCGATGACACCACTTCAGCACCGAACACTGACATGCGAACACTGCCATGCGTTACTCTTGTTTGCGGCATTTCAATTTTATGAATCACCACTTTTGTTATGTGAATATTCCTTTCTAACTTTGAACCTGGCAAACCAACAATTAAAAGAAAAAAACCAAGTTCAACTTCTTTAATAAAGAGGGGAAATTTTTGTTCATTTCTTGTTTTTAGGCTGCACCCAGCAATGCTCAGGGGTTGGGGTTTAACCTGGGTCTACCACATGCAAGGCAAGCATCTTACTGGCTATATTATCTTTCAGCCACCCCACCCCCCAAAGAGGGCATTTTTAAATGACATTTGGGGAAGGAAGAGAAATGTATGTGACTTTATGGACCATTTCTCAAGAGCATTCTTTTCTTTAAAGACCACTCCAAAATCATGAATCTATACTAATACCAAAAAATATGGTTGATTAAAATGTAGATTAGCAAAGAACTGAATTAAAATGCAAAAGAAGTTGATAGTTTAGCCCCAGATAGAATTCTACTAATCATAGTTGAATTTACCGTTTTTGGCTTCTGTAAGTAATCTTCAGTTATATAGTCACCTCCAAAGATCACTTCTTACCCTAAAAACAAAAGAGCACACAAACATTGGATTATTAAGAAAAAGCAGCAACATCACATTGCCTCCATATAAGCAAGGAAAGCAACAAACAAACTGCATTTTGCTAGCAAATAAATGGCTTTCAGAGTTAACAATAACAAGTCCCAAGATCTACATTGATCTGAACGACATGCCTTTTAGTCCTCAGAGATGGAAAAATGTAAAGTTGACACTTCTATCTATGCTTATAAACTTTTTGCTCATCCTGTTGCCTATAAATTTATTTTCATGTGGAATAATACATGACTCACAGGGCTTTGTTTTTGGAAACCAGACTGCTACTTGAATGTGTCTCTGTTTGGTTAACATCCACAACATCTCTAATTTCATTAAAGCAGAGGTTTATTCCCCCCCCTTCACAAGAGAGTCAGTTCTTGTAGACACATTGTTTTATGCTACTCTGAATTTTTCAAAATGAATAGAAGCAGCACAACTATTTTCACTTTGAGAAGGGTGGGAGGGGGTAAATAGCTGGTGAAAACTGTCACAGAACATATTTCATTTGGCATATATGTACAAGATCATCTAAGTTTTTTTTTATTTTTAATTGGTGCATATAAGGTGATGCAAACAATGGAAACCAAGCTTCCTAAAACAAAGAAATCATGGAACATGTTTGATCCCACAAGGAATCCTGCCTCTGCATACATCCTTATGCAAAACAGTGTGTAATCCTTTAAGAAACATTACAAGCTGCCTCTTTCTGCCCATTTAACTGGGATCAACATATGGCACAAGTGAAAAGAAAAACATTTGTTTATTAATTTAGATCAAGTTACTAACAGGATACAGGATGCGTTCCACATCAATTGGCCAAATGCTCATATAATTATTTTTAAGATGGTGAAATCATCATCATCATTTTCCTAAATTACGAATATACTTTTGCACAGTCTTCAGCACAGTGTGTAATGAGGTGATTTTAATTTTATACAGAAATACATCCCTGCTTATCTCTGCTGTTGGCCCCAATGAAGAAAGGCAAACATCACTGACAAGAGTTAAAAATCTTATTTCACTAGGGCTAAAAAATATGAAAGTGGCACTTTAGTGTGTACTATCTTTGAGGAATTGATCTGAGGCCAATTTATGACATTTCCACAAGCAAGTGTATGCATATTCTTGCCATTAAGAATGAGGGAAAAAATGTAGGCTCTGAGTAAAATCATAATTTTCATGTTTACTGTAAGAGGAAATTGGAGGTTTTCACCATAAATGTTCACCATTTGGGTGGGGGAAAACCCTGGCTCTGGGACCCAAAACTACTATTTTGCAACCTGCCCTGAACCTTTTGTTTTGACACAAAACAATTCAAATTGAAAATGAAAACCCTGTGCTTTACTGCTGATATGTGCCTCCAGGATTGGTTCCGCCAGGGGTGAGAACTCAGTTACAAGACAAATGGTGATAAGAAAAGAAAACAGAGGGCAATATGTTGGGGTCCTTAAGATAAAGCAGAGAACTGCAGAGCAGCCCCATCCACACATAGAAGAACAGCTCATCAGAGTACAAGGCAGAACAGTGTCTTACACACCTGAAATGCTACCCCCAAGCCCATTGCAAGTAGAAGTGAACTTTGGCAGACTAGATTCAGTTCAAGGCAAGAATGCCTTTTCTCCCTTTTTATTGCAGCTGGTTTTGAGCACGTGCACTCGACACTAATTTTCATGTTTATCTTTTGAGTTATGTCTATTTTTATATGTTTGGCAGTTGGATATATAGCATAAGACTTTGCAATGCAGATGTGATTACTATCAGATAGGCCTGGCAAACTACTGGATCTTATTAAAATTTAATTAAAAAAAAAGACTCAAAACCACCTGCCTTAAAATAAAGTTCTATCTAGCATTGTATTCAAACTTACAGATAATTTTTAGATAACTATCAGGACTGTCTCTGTTCCCCTATCTCTATGTACAGTACATAATGTACAGAGCAAAAATCTAAGCTGGATCACTAGTTCACCCAAAAGGACTTTGCAAGTGTCATTTTTTCCCCCTCAGGGTGATGGTGAGGTGGATAATAATGAATGAGAGTGATGCTATTGACTATCCAGTTTACAAAATCAACAAAACTATCTTCATTTAATTAACACTTTTAAGTGAAAAGATAAAGAAATCAGGGCTGAGAGATAGCATGAAGGTAGGGCATTTGCCTTGCATGCAGGTCAGTGGTTCAAATCCCGGCATCCGGGGCCTGGGAGATAGCATGGAGTTAAGATGTTTGCCTTTCATGCAAAAGGTCATCGGTTCGAATCCCGGTGCCCCATATGGTCCCCCGTGCCTGCCAGGAGCAATTTCTGAGCATGGAGCCAGGAGTAACCCCTGAGCACTGCCGGGTGTGACCCAAACCCCCACCCCCCCCAAAAAAAAAAACAAACAAATCCCGGCATCCCGGCATCCCATATGGTCCCCCGAGCCTGCCAGGAGCGATTTCTGAGCATAGAGCAAGGAGTAACCCCTGGGCCCAGTGTGAACCAAAAACCAAAAACCAAAAAAAAGAAAAGAAAAGACAAAGAAATCAATGGGCCAGAGTGATAGTACAACAGGTAGGGTACCTGTCTTGCATGCAACTGACTGAATTCGATCCCTGACATCCCATATGACCCTGTAGAACTGCAAGGCGTGATCCCTGAGAGTAGAGTCAGAAATAATCCTTTTGGCACTGCTAAATAATTATAATAATCCTTTGGTCCCCAAATAAAATATTTTTTAAAAAGATAAAAAAAAATGAAGGAAATCAAAACAAAGCACACACAGACTGGTATACAAAACTGCATCTCCCTCCATTTTGAAGTTACACATTTTAATCCATGTAACACATTTGACCAGTCATTAACTTATTTCTGTTGATTTTAGTTTCTAGTATGTAGTAGCAAGCATTCTAAAAGATATTTTTCTAGCTTTGCTGGGAAAAGATTAATAGTTCAACAGCTGTTTGCCATCACACTAAATTAAATGAAATGTGTCAATATAACAGACAAGAAAATTAGGAAGTAGTACAGGGGCCAGAGCCTGCACCATTACCAGTCTAAAGAATCCAAAAGCAACAACTAGGAGAAAAATCTGCATTTTGTTACTTGTCTAAAGCATAAAACATTTGTTTGCAAAACTGTATTTGCTATTTTATTTTTAAAAAACAATCTCTTTTGTTTATCAAACATATCAACTACTTAATGGAATGCTTACTGGCAGCATAAATGCCAAGACTAAAATGAAATGATTATGTAAAGCTTATAAAAGTTTAAGTAAAAAATATTCCCCTAGAAGTTCGCGTATTTGTTTTTAATTGCTATAACATTAAGAATTGCATTTCCCCCTTTCTTCTTTCTTAAGTTTCCTACTGGCTTCAGATTTTAGAAGTGAGTGAGAAACATATAAATAGAAATTGCTAGTTTTCCATTATATTATTTTCTATACAGCTAAGTACTGTGAATACTAGTATTGATCTATGCGCTACCTCTTCATATTGCTAGCAATGTTATTATTTACCTGAAACTACTGATGACCATAAACACCTTGACCAAGACCTCAAACTTAAGCTGTGACCCATAGGTCGGGAAACTTAATGTACCTTCATCATCCTCTACCTTCCCAATGCCTCTCTTTGCCCCCTATCTGGAATTTTGCTTCACAGACCTCTTAAAATGCTTCAATGTTATATTTTCTATGGGTTTATTTTGCCCCTAACTTAATCTTTGTGATAAATAATTCATAGTGTCAACTGGTATGGCTTAGCTGGAACCAAGTTTCAGGTAAGCATAGAGGTGTGATTGCATTTCACAGGGCTGAAAATGAACAATATATACCCTATTTTTTCCCATTAAAAGTATCTGCCCCTTTTCTTTCACAGCAGGGAGAGGAAATGATTTGCTTCAGGATTTCTGCATTATACTCATTATATATAATTACACAGGTGACTGTGAAGGATGGCCAACATACTACATCTCACCCTGGCCTAAGATATGTTGGCTGTGAGTCTACTCTGCATTAGTATCAACAGAGACACGAAGATGAGCAAAGTCAAATCCTGAGCCCATGCAAAAGCAGCAGGTTTAACAGTATTTAATCTCTGGCTAAAGAACTCCTTCTCATCAAGCCAAGGAATATGATTCAAACTTCCCAGACCACGTTCCCCAGCCTCCAATACTCGAATCAAGTGACATATATATCATCACAGAAAACAGAAGGTCTAAACAGGCCAATTTCCAAGAGATTACTGTCTCTTTCGTGAATCTTAACTCAAGTGGGCTTAGACATCTTTTTTTCTTTTCTAAAGATTTCTCAGAAAAACGGAAGTCTATCAATACAAATTTGATGGGTTGAAAAATTATCATACACAGGTCACATCACTTTCTGCTGTCATGATAAGAAAATCCATTCTGAAATCAGACCCAGTATTTATGCTCTAAAAATTTCAAAAACTGAGTGAGGACTGCAAAAAGACATGAGAGGGAAGAAAAGGGGAAAATGGGTCAGAGAGTACCATGGGCAGTGCACTTGACTTTGACTCTATCCCCAGCATCACATATGATCCTGAGCACCACCAGGAGTGACCCTGGCTAAAGGAGTAATCCCTGAGTACTGCAGGGTATGGCCCCAAAACTAAACAAAGGGTAGGGAGAGGGTGACCTAAGGAGAGCAACAGCAGAAGATGAGCTGGAAAATGAGTTGGGGGGAAAGAGGGAAGGAAATAGACATCTTATTTAGACCTGGCCATCATCAGGGCTCCAGCCAGGCTCAATGATCGACCATTTCAGTTCTTTTATTTGCCAGTAAAATATACCATCAATGGAGCCATCATTACCCAATGCCCCCTTTTTGAGTTTCAAAAGACATTCTTACCAACTTTCCCTTACCCTCTGTGACATCACCAGCTCATGGTCCCTAACTCAGGGGTTCACGCTGTTAAGAAAACTCCAATAGAAGTAAAGTCAGCCACTAAGGCTGAGTTTGTCCATGAAATTACTTCAGGCTAGCAGCACACAGCACTTCGACTTTGGTCCAACACATTTGGTGGGGGGGAAAAAAACACTCTTACTTTACAGAAAAGTAAAACCCTGGTCATGGTCATGTGAAAATATTTTATAGGTATCCTTTAACAGTCTTTAAATGTTGAAACCTAAAAACAATATTTGCTGTTTTCTCTTTGAAGCTCTAACAAAGCCTTTGTTTTAGATTTACCTTTAGTGTGCAATAAGAGTTAATAATCAAATCCATCCCAACCCCCACAAATGTTAAACAAAAAGATAAAAGAAATGCAAATAGCTATTGTCATGGAAAGTTAAAGTACCTGTCTGTATTTTTAAGTGAAAACTATTATCTCTATCAATCAAAATTTAAGAATACAATAGCGCTAATCACAGAAGGTGCTCTGATGGAGTTACTTTTCCTCATAAAAAAAGTATTTTTCCTCTCAAAAACCAAGTATAAGAGTCATATACTTACAATTAGATAAGGTATTTGTAATTTTATTATTAAAAACCTTCAGCAGCCTTACTGTTAATAAATGCTTCGAAGTCTCTCGACTGATTTGTACCCAAGAAGACCCAAGTCCCTACATTTTTTAATAAGGTTGATAACATTTTATTCAAATTCTCAGTTTCCAACCTGTGGGGGAATAGCACACTCTTCTGTTGAAAAGAGTTACTCAGAGGCAACAGTTAACTGGCAGTGAAAACTCCTTTGGAAAACACCGGCTACAATTCCCAGTCCCTGAAAAATCTTTGCACAAGACAATTCTTCCTCGGATGGCTCTGCTCTTAGTTGTGGAAGTTAATTTTACCAATGGTAATACTGGTCTCTAAAGGTAGAATGCCACCCTCCTGTCCAGGAATGTTCTGGGTACATAGTGCCTCAAATTTCTGAGCCCTTTTCTTTCTATTCACTTTTTTTTCCCTCAAAAGGCTGGATTAGACCTGAATATGGTGCTTTCTAAAGACAGTACAGGAACAAAAAATAGCAAGACCCCAGATAGTAAAACAAACAGCTCAAGATTAAAATTCCTAGAGCAAACAGTTAAGCCAGGATGCCATTATGCTGGCTGAGCCTGGATAGATGTCTCCTCCACCGTGGGGCCAAGAGACAGTCATCTCCCACCCCCAACCCCCACCAGATCAAATTTCTTTCCCTCCAGACCGCCTCTCCCAGCATCATGGCCAACATCTCTAGTGTGCTATTAATATCAATGAAGAGACGATTCCATTTCCACCGAAGAAAACCTTTCCTATTCCGGCACAGACCTTCGGGGAGGACCCCAGGCTGGGTATAGACAATACAGCAGCAGAGTTTCACTGCTCTTTCTTTTTTCTTTCTTTCTTTCTTTCTTTATTTTTTTTACAGTTCGCTCCAGCACACTGTTTGAAGGCTTTTAGCAAACAATGGTAGCATTATCTCCAGGATAGTTACAAAACAGGATTTGTTAGGACAAAGAATAATAAAGCTGTTCTCTCTCTCTCTCTCTCTCTCTCTCTCTTTCTCTTCTCACCCCCCCCTCAACCCCTCAGGTCCCAAGAGTCAGCCCCTGCCAATCCCAATTTCAGCCACTTTTCCTAAGAGGCACCTGTACTTGTCCATTCCAAAGCACCAGCAACTGACAAAGGCCCAGGAACCAACCAGAAATGTTGTCAGGAGGGCAGTAAAGTAAGGTCTCCCCAACATTTGTAAAATGAAACAAAACTCTCAGCCTTATGGTTTAGCCCACACTTACCCGTTCATTGTGAAGGAAGGAAAAAGCTTTGGGGCCGGTGAGGCAATGTTCACGCGAGGGAAGAAAGTTCAGAGTTTGCAAGGGAGAAACTCCAGGCGCAGAGAAGCCCGCGGGGCTTCTCAGGGCTCCTAGGCTGGCGGCAGTGTGAGGAAGGACTGAAGGTATGTGGGCTAAACACAACAAAAGCCACTGCCTTACTCTAGATTAAATATGCAGGAAGAGGCCCCTTTGCATAAACACAAACACTCAGCAAATGAATAACTGGCTCAATCAGACGCCTGCTGTGCCTTCTACCTGTCCTCTCTCTGACAGGAGTCTCCCTGCCAGTTCCAGGGGACAAGGACTAAACAGGAGACGGTTAAATGTTATGTTGCTATAATAACAATTAAAATGAATTGCATTCATTAGTAATTAAGAACTGGGGGGGGTGCACAAGGAATGTAGTGCTATTGTATCTCTAGCTACTCCAGAAAGAACTTGGCAGAATAGTAGTGGAGTTTTATTGTAGCCTGCATTTCTGCATTTAGATCTTTAATATTCAATGAGAGTTTTAAACAATCACATTTTTCAGCCGCAATTTAAGGTCAGAGATATATCTGTTTCTTTGCCTGCCACACTATCAACTAATTCGTGAGTCGGTACCAAGCCAAAGATATTGTATATATGTAACAAAAATGCATGGGTAAAGAATACCTGCACACACGTGTTTTTATATACACCCCTATATAATCATCACATATCGACTGAAAGAGAATAAACCAGAAAATAATTGAGACTTAATTACTCTTTTAGTTCACTAATCATTTAAGGAAAATAATTGGAGTCTTCCAAAAATATATCCCAAATGCCTGCCTTTCAAATGTCACCAATCCATGACCACTCATTTAAAAACATTATCCATATATTAGAAAGGATGCTTTTAACTGAGTGGTCTGAACCACTTATAATTTCAATTAAATAACATAATTACAGTCAACAATTTTCTCCATTTCGGCAGAAAATATGCCATACCTCAACATAATTGTCCTTAGAACTGAAGAATTTAAGCCCGGGGATAAAAACCCACCAGCAGGACTAATTCGCCACAGCCTTTCCTCAGCTTCTGAAGATACCACCCACCGATCTAACCTCTTACTATCTGTCCCCCCATACGTGGCCATCTTGGCAACTTAATCATTTTTTATAACTTTTGTGGTATTAAATGATCTCTATTGAAACATAAATAAGACTACATACATTCCCCTCTAACACACCACATTGTACTTTGGGGACAAAGCCAGCGCCTAAAGGAGGTGTCCACATCTTTACAACTCTAAGGGCAGGTCACAGAACCTTCATTGCCTCTGAGAATGAAGTGTGATGATGCTGAGCGAAGGGGGAGGAGGAGATAGAAGAGACCCCCAAATCTCAAAGATTGAAAACAACCCAGATTCTCTAAGAGGAGTTCCCACAGAAACTCCAGGTGCCTACCCATCCTGCTCTTTAATTTGTCTTGAAAGGACATTCCAAATAAGGCATTATTAAAAAAAAACTTCCTTCCACAGACAAGAGGGATCTACCCTTGATGCAAATAAAGCACAGAACAAAATTTAATCAGTATATCACTGTGAAAAGCCTTTGTCCATCCCAATGGAACGCCTAATGACTGTTTTGGCAGTTCTGGTGGGTAGTTATGCTTCCCACTCATCTATATCTCATACTGGTTGAGCAAGCTAATGGAAGTGCTGTTAGTGGAATCCAATATTAATGCTTTGGATCATGCAAACCTGTATGCAACTGAATATATTATACAATTATAGATAGTATCTGATTCCATAGGTATTAGATACTGTACTCTAAATTAATATTTTAATGAGGACAGGGAAATAAAGACAAGACCCACGGCTATAGCCCAACTGAGCTCCTGGCTACCAGAGTGCTGCACACAGGAGCAAACAGCAAGACCTAGGGAGCTATGACAAAATGCCACATGAAAGCTTTAGAGACTGAGCGACACATGCTAATGCACAGAGTCAAAAGATGTCATCCTCACACAAATGCGACTTTGCAGTAAGCTTGAGGGACTGAGAGAGTGCACTGGGGGGAGTAGTTGCAGTGAGACCTCCAGAAAATAAACAGGGTGTACAGTTTCAAAGGCTGCAGACACAGACATTTCATTGTTCAAGCCAATTATCAGTGGAAAATAATAACAACAGATGGATTCAGAGTCACTGACTTTTCATATGCACTTCATCTCGGCGGAACAGATGATGAAATGCGAGAGCTATCTCAAAAAGGCAAAACATCTTTCAGTAAAAGAACTCTACAGTCCAGATGGGGACCTTCTAAGGCTGCTGATTATCTTCTTATAATGTTGTAAGATAGACTTACTAAAACATTTCAAGAACTGATCAGATATGATGCGTACAATGGCTTCATTATTGGAAGGGGTTGCCTCAGACTTGTGACTAAACCAGGCAAAGATTTCAATAAGGTTAGGACTGTAAGTTTCCTGTTTTCTCATCAGGGACTGCAAGTTCCAAGGGAAACTGGAAATCTATGCACAACGGGAGAATAAACCATTGCCCAAGGATCCTACACGTGTGTTCTTCCCTCATTTGAGAAGAAGAGATAAAGTAGGACTGTAAAAAGGACATTAAATTATTCTGAAGCATTCCATCACGATGGGGGGAAAAAGAACTCTAAAGCAATTCATTATTAAAAGCTTTCAATGATAAAACATCATCTTTTCTATGCAGTTGAAATATATCTGAACTATTCCCTGCCACACTGGTGAGTGCAATTATAATTTCCCTTTAGTCAGAAATAAATATAATTTTCAATATTGGTGATAAACAGGTCTAATAAATGTCAACAAAACACATACACAAACCCCTCCAATTTACCCCAAAGCACTCATTTAAAATGCCACCTAGTCAGACTCACCAACAAAACACAATAGGTAAAACCACCACCTGGGTATCTGCTGCAAGTAATACAAAAAGTTCATTCTTTCTAATCAATTTTAAGTCCCAGTACTACTGGAATAACAATGTATGTATTCTGTCTGTCTAGCTATCTCCCTCCCTCCATCCATCATTCGACATAAACCCCACATTCATAATTTTATATTAAAAAAAATCTTTCTCTGAGTTGACAAAAATAAGGATGGAATCACTCAGCTAAAAAAAAAAGTTGATCCTTCCTCTGTTTACTAATACACTTAACATTAAAAAAATATTTTGTGAACACTGTTAACTTGACAAGTTTATAATGTAAGTTAAAAAAATATTCTTTAGAGCAAGTTTTTTTTTAAAAAAATACTCCTACAAAAGTAAATTCGTAGCAGAACATACAGGCATGAAGAAAATATCGCCAAGGGCAAAATTCTGCAACTGCTTTAAGAAGCAAACAAGAACACAAAAGATGTGTAATGCAACCATCTGGCTTGCCTCATACTATATCAATGCCTCAACTTTATCCCCCACCCCCTTAGCCAGCCCACACCAATGCCACAAAACCAAATGGCTTCACTTATGTTTCCTGCATGGCAAATTTACACAATACAGTCAGAATGCAAAAGTTGGTTTTTAACACATAAACTAAAATCTTTAATTTCTCCCCACTTCAGTGTTTGGTTGTTACTTATTCAGATTAGCACTTCTTTGGAAAAAAAAGAAAAACACTAAGAAGTCCCTTTGTAATATTGAGTTCCACATAAGGCCATTTTACATTCAGGGTCAACGGAAGCCACTTCTGAACTCACATGTCTCTCACCCTATCTTTTCTGCTACAATTAGATTTTAGATATGGATATCCAAAAAAGAATTTCTGAAGTATTCCGATCAAACCTGTGCTTATTTTCCTTTTGGAACTAAATTGTGAGTTCTTTGTCCTGCTTATTATTTGAAAATAACACACATTTTTAATCACTGCCTGTGAAAATTAGCAAGCTCACGGAATTGTTTCCTTATTCAATTCATCCTACAAACACTTGCTGAATAACACCTGTGGTATCAGGCACTTGCTGGACAAAGGAGGATGGAAATCTTTATTTTTCCATATAATTCTAGAATCAGTCTGGAATATCCAACCAGAAACTCTACACTTTATTAAAAAAAATCAAACAAATAAAACAACAACTCACCTCCACAGATGGTTGAAGCAATCTATTTATTTAATATTGTTATTTTGGCAGCCAGAGATAATAATGTATTTTTGACAAGTTACAGCGTATTTGTGGGTAACCAATTGCTTTTAAAGGTGGGAATTAAGACTTCCAATGGAAATCTCTGTTTAGGTCAAATTACTACAGGTTATCGTGAATGATTCTCAAAAAAAAAAAAAAAAAGCACAATAATTAAAAAAAAATCTAACCAGGGAAAGAGCTCTCCTCACAGGTAACACAGTTCCACTTTTCTGAAAGGCCTGTAAGTGTTCTGGATCAGAACAGGGTTTTTGGCTGAAGTCAGCCAAATATGTACAACTGGAACACATCTGGTTTACTTATGTTTTCTTTCTGACAATAGTCTCTCACCTCTTATTTCTCAAGGGGCTAATTTTTGATTCAGGGTGTGTCTTTCCAGGACCACAGAGACTCCTGGTCAGTATGCAGTAGTAATCTCAGGACACACACAGTGAATCCAGCCACCGGGTGAAGGATTCCACTAATTATTTAAGCCTGCACTAGTATCTGGCTACCAGTTGGCAGATTCAACTCATGGCTGCCTACTCAGCTTAGGGTATCACAGCTGCAGCCAGATGACAGGCTCTGAAAGATATTCCTATAGCCACATCTGGCTCTTGGCAGAACCAATCTGCAGCTAAACTGATTTTGTTTGCTTTTGCTGGGAAAATTTACACAAGAGATAAAATGGGTCATATTAATCTCAACTGCATGCATTTCAGTTTCAGACACATTACCAGAATCCAAACTCCATGAAGGCAAGTGCTCCTCAACTGTCTTGCTCATTGTATCCCTATGGAGGGATTCACTGTTTCAATAAACACACAGAGAAAGAATAATACCAACCAGTTATGTGAGTGGAATACCAACATTCCAATATTTCTCTCATTCCAGAGTTTTTATTCCTACTGAAACATGTATAACAGCTAACATTTCAGGTGCAGAGAAGACTTGGTGTGGCACTATAGTTCAATTTTATGTTGGGTGTGTCAACTCCAGGTGAAAGGCACTCAAAACTGAATCCAAGGGCTGGAGAGATAGTACAGTGGTTAGAGTATTTGCCTTGCATATGGTCAATCAGGCTCAATTTCCAGCACCAAATATAGTTCCCTAAGCCATACCAGGACTGATCCTTGATTGCACTAAGAGTAAAACTGGAGCACTGCCAGGTATAGCCCCCAAACAAGCAAACAAACAAAACCAAAAGACTGACTCTATGGAATAGAGGAGAGAGCTCAGTGGCATAGAGAACCTGTACTGCACATAGAAGGCCACAAGCTCAATCTCTAGGGCTGCTGCCATGTACCAAGTATGAGTCTGTGATGCTAACTGTGATCCCTATCACAAGTGATTCTGGCAGTACTGCAGTAAGGAGTTTGGATGCACAACTGAAAATTGAGTAAGCACCTCTTCCAGGACTTGCGCGCGTGCGCGCGCTCGTGTGTGTGTGTGTGTGTGTGTGTGTGTGTGTGTGTGTGTGTGTGTGTGTGTGTGTGTGTGTACCATGGTGACTCCCAACCTGCACTCTGAATAGCATGTGTGGACATCCCACAGAGAGTGTACAAACTGGCCAACACACATACAAGCACCACGACTAAAGGACTACTGTTTGTACTGTGGCCAAGTATGCCAGCAGCACCACCTGAGCTGCAGTCCACAGAGAGTAGCACAATGGAAATGCAAAAGCAGGAGGAGGAGAGAGAGACAGAGAGAGAGAGAGAGAGAGAGAGAGAGAGAGAGAGAGTATTGAGTACAGGCTGTGTGTGCAGGAGCTTTTTGGTTCAATCCCTAGCCCCAAAGAGTGCCTCACTCTGGGAGTGATCCCTGAATACCAAACCAGGAAGTAGCCCCAAAATGCTGCAGAATGTAGCTTACCCACAAATATGAAATAACCATGCCAGCATATTATGACCTTATAACAACAATGGGAAAGGGAAAGGCAGCAGAGAAATAACTCAGTAAAAAACAAAAGAGTTTTTATTTTTGTTTTGGAGTGTGAGTGTGTGTGTGTGTGTGTGTGTGTGTGTGTGTGTGTGTGTGAGAGAGAGAGAGAGAGAGTATATGTGAAAGAGAGAGAACAATGAATAATGAGCTAAGAGTTGGCTCAAAGGACTGAAGCTCATATATTGCATATTGGAATCCCTGGTTTAATCCCAGATACCACATGGTTCCCTGAGTACCACCAGGTATTGCCTCTGAGTACTGAACTGGGTGTGGAACCCACAAAAGGAAGACATTTACTCACAAGGTCTGTATATGTAGAGACGGCCCACTCATCATTCTCTGAAAATGCAGTCTCCCATATCATCCATGTCATGATTTTATCAGTCCTTAAAACTGCAAAATTTGGCAGCTTAGTGCCCAAAGTGACCCCCAAAAAAGCAGAAACTTACCTTTTGGCCACCAGAGAAATGCCAAGTGTGAGGCAATTTTTCCTGGCACCTTTTCATTCCATTTCCTTTCCCATGCCTCTCTTCCTGAATTCCCTGACATACACAAATCCCATTCCGCTCTTCATTAAATTCTTCCCATCATGAAGGAGGAAAGCTCACCACTTCTCTTCCCACTATAGTGGAAATCCACTCGGAAGCAACAGTGTAATTCAGGACTGGGCTAGGGCCACTGGCTTGGTTTCTTTAAAAAGTTTTCTGAAGCTGATGGGTTATTCTGCTAATACTGATGAAAGGGAATCTTTCTAATGACAATAATATAACACTGAATAACCCAGAACTTAATAAACAGGAGGAGAGTTGGTCTGGTTGTTTGTCTATGATGTTGTTTCCCTAAATACAGCAAGTTAATGTTCCTAAAACAAGAATGGCTGAAATAGACAGATGAGTTTGACAAGCTCAGCATTTGGTCCACAACAAAGCAAAACTCATTCACTGGCTTTACTGCCATGTGAGAGGCAGAGATAGAGATGGAATCATTCTTGGCCATCCAGTCTGTTCATGGGAAAAGCATCATCACCACTCTGACAAATACAGGCTTCTCATTCCCCCTGTCAAGAACTGCTTCCCTCAAAAATATCTCTTGCCCCTTTGTTGCTAAGATCTGGAATGAACTTAAAGGTGAGGAAATAATGCCTTACCACAGCTTTACCATCAGCATCTTTTATGAGAACTTAGGGGAGAAGTAGTACAATAGAATGCGAATGACTAATACCCATTCCTAAACTTGGCAAATGACTTAAATACAAAGGCAATGAAAGAAAACAAATTTTCTTAGTTGGGGAAAATATTTATTTAGGGGAAAATATTGAGGGGAGGGACCAGAGAGGAAATGTAAGATAAATATCTTGATTTCTCAATGCTCCTTTAAATGACCTCAAGTTAAACAAAGTATCATTTTAGTACATATTTAGCATATTTAGTATATACTAAGTAGTATACACTACTGCCATATATAACTTCCTCTAGGATTGTACACAAGTTAGGAGCACAAATGATGGCAATGATGTAATGCTTGGGGATGCTCCAACAGTGGCATCAGAGAGCTGAGCCTGAGTTTCAAACTCAGTTCTTCACTTTTTGTTTTCTTTTTGGGCCACACCTAATGGTTTTCAGGGGTTACTCCTGGTTCTGCACTCAAGTATCACTCTTGGCAGGCTTAGGAGATCATATGGAATGCTGAGGATTGAACCTGGGTAGGCCATGTGTAAGGCTAGCGCCCTACCCACTGTGCTGTCGTTTTGGCCCCAGTTCTTCACTTTCTGTGGCTTTGTAAACCCAGGCAAGTTTATTAAGTTCAATAATTCTCAGTGCGTTCTTCCATAAAACAGGTTTAATTACAGCACATAATGTGTTTTTGAAAGAAAAATTTGCGCTGACAGCAAAAAGTAGTTAGGACAGTGCCTACCATATAAAGTGGCTACTTTTATATCCCCGGGATAATTGATCTTAAGTAAATCTAAAAAGTTCTATGGCTCCTTGTTAGTATCTCTAGAAACTGTTAAGAATGCCTGGTGGGCTGGAGAGATAGTAGGTACAGCAGATAATGAGCTTTCCTTGCTCAGGACTAATTCAGTTTCATCCCCCAGCATCCCATATGGTCCCTGGGGCACTCCTAGGAATAATTTCTGAGTTAAGGAGCCCTGGAGATAGCATGGAGGTAAGGCGTTTGCCTTTCATGCAAAAGGTCATCAGTTCGAATCCCGGTGCCCCATATGGTCCCCTGTGTCTGCCAGGAGCAATTTCTGAGCATGGAGCCAGGAGTAATCCCTGAGCACTGCCGGGTGTGACCCCAAAACCAAAAAAAAAAATTTCTGAGTTAAGAGTTAAGAGTAACTTCTGAATATCACTGGATGTGGCCCCAAAATTAAACAAAAGAAGACAGTGACCTGTCACACTACAAGCTAGACAAAAAGAGAATATGAGAATCACCTTTTGAACATACAAGTATAGAATAAAATAAATTCAGATATTTATTTCCCCCCATTGGTATTAGCTGCCATGTGAGAGGTCAGTCACAGAGCATCTGTGATCACCTACCTCCAAGGTGAGTAAGTCATCAAGCCATAAAAAAATCTACCATTCAAGCCTAGAGTTAGCTGTTGTCACAGCAATTACCAACAAGGACTTTGGGGCAAGCTTCAAACAAGATTGGGGAGAAGCTGGTCTGAAACCTAGAGGTATTGAAGCACTTTTTCTTGTACTTTTCAAGTCTGTGCATATAGATTCTGTTACTGATTTAGGATCTTAAACAGTTTGTTTATTTTTTAAATGCCTTTCAGCTCACCTTTAATAACATGTTTCTTTGACTTGGCTGAACTATGCCTCAGAAGAATTACAGGGGGGGATATGGCTAGGTGAAAGGTTCAGTGAACTAATCCACACCTGGTCCATGAAAAAAAAAAAAGCTCATATTTTCCATATAGAAACAAGTCTTTTTATATGAACCAGGCTTTTATTTAATTGCTAAAGCACTTTCCACACTGTACGATCTTTCATGAACTTCTTCAGTGGGGTAGAGAAAAAGGCTTAGAACTACCACCCAGTCATACCCTGGGACTTTATCAGTGACAGAAATAATAACAATATTGGAAGAAGGAGGAAGGGAGTAGAGGGGGAGAGGAAGAAGTGAGGGCAATACAAGAAGGAGGGAAGAAGAAAAGTACAAATGTTTTAAATAAAAAATAGTTGAGTTGGGGCAGGAATGTGAGGGGGGAAGAAAGAGAGAGGAGAGAGAGAGAAAGAGAGAGAA